>SJYX01014338.1:0-22669 GCA_006410675.1 Oreotragus oreotragus
AGGAAATGGCAACCCACTCCAGTGTTCTTGCCTGGAGAATCCCAGGGACGGGGAGCCTGTTGGGCTGTCGTCACACAGAGTCAGACACGACTGAAGCGACTTAGCAGTAGCAGCAGTCAGTGATGAGATCACAATCCTTTAAGGGAAGTATTCGCCTTATGGGTATAAGTGAATACTACCCTTCTGTTTCCATTTCAATACAGATGACCATTTGTTTGCTTCTTTTAAAAATTAAATCCTACAAGAGTTTCCTGGCGGCCTAGTGGTTAGGATTCCAGGCTTTCTCAGCCGTTGCCCAGGTTTAATCCCCAGCAGGGGAGCCAAGATCCTGCAAAAAGCAAGTAAGTGTGGCAAAAAAAAAAAGTAAAAATAAACCCCAATTACCTGTCTTAGGTAATTATGAAAGCCATGGACAAGTCCTTATTAGCATTTAGGAGCACTGAGAAAATGACCTTGGGGGTCAGCAATCTTTGGTTTCCTTAACTTTGTGAACTTGAAAATGTTCCTTCACTAAGCTTGAATTCTTCCATGTTAAAAAACTGGAGGAAGAATGTGAACTGGTGAATTATCAGGTTCCTTCCAGGTCTGGGAGCTTTTATTTGGTCAAAACAAATCCCAGGCTGCACCAGATGTAAGCCCCTCTAGTTTTTAGTTGCTCCACAGGCTCAAGAAGCTTTCTCAAGGCAACAACCAGGAGAAGGCCCCACACTGGAGACCCCAGGGACGGGAACTCCAGACACAGAGAAGTTCAGTGTCCTCATCTGAGTCCCCAGGCTGAGGATCCGATGCTGCGGCTCCTCCCAGAGACCACCCTGCCTTTTTGTCTGATCAGCTGGTTTGGCCACCTCAAAATGGTTTTAGCTTTAAAAGCTTGTAGCCTGTGATGGTTACATAATTTCATGATGGGGCAATTTGCAATTTTGTATACAGAATTCATGATTTATGCTAAGTCGCTTCAGTCATGTCTGATTCTGCAACACTATGGACTGTAGCCTGCCAGGCTCCTCTGTCCATGGGGTTCTGTCCAAGAATACTGGAATGCGTAGCCATGCCCTCCTCCAGGGGCTCCTCCCAACCCAGGGATTAAACCCACGTCTTGCATTGGTAAGCAGATATATAACCTAATTATAGGATCCTCCATAGAGACACACACAGGTGGAAACCCTGCCTTATAGCATAACAAGTAGATATCCCTGATTGGGGAACTAAGATCCCACAAGCTGCATAACATGGCCAAAAAAAAAAGATTCTGATCCTCAGTTCAGTTCAGTTCAGTTGCTCAGTCGTGTCCGACTCTTTGCAACCCCATGAATCGCAGCACACCAGGCCTCCCTGTCCATCACCAACTCCCAGAGTTCACTCAGACTCACGTCCATCAAGTCAGTGATGCCATCCAGCCATCTCACCCTCTGTCGTCCCTTTCTCCTCCTGCCCCTAATCCCTCCCAGCATCAGAGTCTTTTCCAATGAGTCAACCCTTCACATGAGGTGGCCAAAGTACTGGATCCTAAGGGGATTAATTCAGAATCCTATATGCAGGGGAAGAGAATGTAGACTGACTGTAGGAGATGGAAAGCAGAAGGAAGCCAGAGAAACTTAAGAAAAGGGTCACTCAGCATGGTGACCTGCCTCAGATGGCTCGTCCCCTGGGCTAAAAGGCTCATCCTGAAGTTGGATCCATCGTCCCCAGTTCCGTCCACCTAAGGAACCATCAAGATTTGGAAGAATCAAAGGAAACACATCAAGAATGCTACATTTGAAGATTATGCGGACCTTTGGGAAGGACTGAAGGAAATGGCAACCCACTCCAGTATTCTTGCTTGGAGAATCCCATGGACTGAAGAGCCTGGTGGGCTGCAGTCCATGGGGTCACAAAGAGTCGGACACGACTGAGTGACTTTACTTACTTACTTACTTACTTCTCTGGGACATTGTCAAATTTCAGTGGAAACTTTACAATCTCCCAGCTTTGAGGGAGAACGGAATCTGCTGGGCAGGAGATGAGACAAGGTACCCTCATAAAGTCTCTTCCAGCTGGTCATAAGATGAGCCTGGGGCCACACAGTTTCTAGGAGGAGCAACCCAGCCCACTTCTAGGCCAGAGGATCACACTTTCTGCTCACACAGAGCAGTCGCTCACAGGCCACTGGCTCTTTAATCCACGAGAAACAGCAGGGTGATGAATCTGTGGGCAGAAATCCAATTTCCTAAGGATTTTAAGAATGTGAATTGTTTCCTGGATAAGGGCTAATGACAGCTAATAGGCCAATGCTGGGTACCAGGCCAATGACCTCGCAGCAGTTTCCGATTTCTGCTGGCCATAATCACAACATCCACTGCTATTTTCATCCTCCCCTCATATTATTGGCAGCACAGCCACACGTTCACGCTCCTACCGCTCCCAAAGGACGTCAGCATGCCTCTTTTACAAAGTACACAAAAGCATTCGCTGTCCCCCAGTGGCCTCATGGGAAATCAACCTGCACAGGGATAAGCTTAATATCCCCCTCGATGGCTCTCATCTGTATGCACCAACCAGTTTTGTTTGTTCAAAAGCAAAGGAAGTGGAGTTGCTTTAAATTTATGAGCTGACAAGTTTCTGAGTAATGGTGAATCACAGCTCGCTATTCACCTGAAGCTCAGGCGGTGAGCTGGCTCAGGTTGCATCTCTTCGGGGGGCACAGGAATTCACTGAAGGATCACTCATGGCCCTGAGCTGCCCGGAGTGAAAGATGGAAGGCTGGACAAGGCCAAGGTCAGCACGCCCACGGAGAGAGGCTGCCACACACCAGAAAAGCGCTTCAGAGGGCAAAGATGTCAACCCAAGTGCTGGTTAAGCAATGGAAAAATAGGGGTTGGGACCTGAAAATATGGAAAAGAAAACAAAAATATTGGCTTGATCAGGTAAGTCTTGGATGCTAGAGAAGAGCCCGCATAGCACAACCCCAGGGCAAAAACTGCCTTGGAATTAATCAGCCTAGAAGTTCCGATTTCTCCCCCTGGCCCTGGGACACTCTCCCTACTTAAAGCCCTGAAGGTAAGAAATTTCCAACTCATCTCTTAAGAATCTGCACAAAGTGATCTTTCTTGAAGTTCCTGCCTCGATTTCCCCAGCATCTTTTTTCATTGAGGTATAGTTGATTTACCACGTTGTGTTAGTTTCTGCTGTACAGTGAAGTGAATGAGCTATATGTATGCAGAAATCCAAAAAAGAGGGATGAATGAAGGTTTGTTTTTATGTCTGTCTCCTCCACCTGGGATGATAATCATCTCAAGAGTGAAGATCAGCTTGGAAGTATCTTAATACCCCCGGGGACTGGCATGAACGTGAACGTGAAGTTGCTCAGTCGTGTCCAACTCTTTGTGACCCCATGGACTGTAGCCTACCAGGCTCCTCTGTCCATGAGACTTTCCAGGCAATAGTACTGGAGTGGATTGCCATTTCCTTCTCCAAGGGATCTTCCCAACCCAGGGATCAAACCCAGATCTCCCCCATCATAGACACTTTACCGTCTGGAAGGAAGCCCTAATGGGACTGGCAACGGCAGCCCACTCCAGTGTTCTTGCCTGGAAAATCCCATGGACGGAGGAGCCTGGTGGGCTGCGGTCCATGGGGTCGCTAAGAGTTGGACATGACTGAGCGACTTCACTTTCACTTTTCTCTTTCATGCATTGGAGAAGGAAATGGCAACCCACTCCAGTGTTCTTGCCTGGAGAATCCCAGGGACGGGGGAGCCTGGTGGGCTGCCGTCTGAGGGGTTACAGAGTCGGGCATGACTGAAGCGACTTAGCAGCAGCAGTAGCAATGGGACTGGCATGGGAAGTGGTTCAGTCGTGCCCGTGCAATCCCATGGACAGTAGCCTGCACCAAGCTCCTCCATCCATGGGATTTTCTAGGCAAGAGTACTGGAGTGGGTTGCTGTTTCCTTCTCCAGGGAATCTTCCCGACCCAGGGATCGAACCCAGGTCTTCTGCATTGTAGACAGACGCTTTACCATCTGAGCCACCAGGGAAGTCCACTTGATAAATCCTTTTAGATAGGGAGAGGTGAGAAAGAAATAGAAGGGGAGAGAAAAAGGTGGAGGGAGGAGGAAGATAAAAGAAGGATTTAGCTTTCAACTCGATAAGACACTTGCTTTATCCAAAAGAAATGATCCAAACTGGGTTGTACTAGAAGACAGAAAAGAGAAATTACAGTCTAAATTTGCTGTGGACACTATTGATAAGATTCTACACTTTACATTCTTGATTGACGAGGAATATGAGAAGAACTGGTGAGAGACTGTCAAAAAATTATTTCTAAATGGGATGATCTTCTTGTACATAAGATGCTGCAGAGCTGCACCCATAGCTGCCAGCCTAGTTAGAGATGCTTACCCTCCACCCAGTCAGTCCCAGTGAGTCAGGACAGACAGGAGCAGGGCCACTCTGCTCCCCACTTCCATCCCCAGAAGCACTGGGAGACTTCCTTCCAGCAAAGCATTCTGAGGGATGCTGTGAGATTTCCGAACCGCCTACCTCACTGCAATCCTGATCAGCTCAAGCCTTCCTGGAGAGATGAAACGAGGCCGTGGGACGATTCGGCTCAAGGCAAAGAAACGTGAGAGAAGCACGTGTATATCACCGCCCCCTCCATTTGGAAGCCTTACTCCTTCCTTCCCTGAATGACTTCACCTCTTCTCCTCACATTCGGCTGGAACAAGGGCCCTACGGAAGGCATTTCCGCTCAGGAGTCCTGCCACCGATGCAGAGGTTGCTCCAGATGGGTTTCTAGAGACACCAAGCGGAATCTTGAGACTTCATGTCACTTTGTTGGATAAACACGAAGCCCAGAGAACAGTGCAAATTTGTGCTTTTGTTAAAATCTGTACATACACAAATATATAGAAATAAATGTAAATACGTGTATATGTGTACCTATGTATATATGTATATATATATATACATTCATAATATAATATATTCATATGCATTGTATACACACATTCTTTTATTCCCGAGCTCTGTCCACTGAAAAGGCCTGGAAGCAGTGACTCATCAGATGCATTTAGCACACACAGCATTAGATGTTGATGTCTGAAGGCCATCTGGCACTAAATGAGAGACAATCCCATTGAGAGATGTCCTGTAAAATCACCTGCCTGAAATCTGAGATTGTCAGGGTCAGGAAAGTCTAGGTGATGAGGAACTGCCACAACTGAAAGTGAAAAGGCATGACAATGAACTGTAACAGCAACTCTGGACTACATCCGTTTCCTATAAAGCACACAATGGGGACAACTAGAGAACGCTGCAGAGGATCTGAGAATTAGATTGTACCAATGTATCGATGTTAATTTTCTGATGTTGGTGACTGTGCTGTGGTTTCATAGAGAATATTTTTGTTTATGGGAAATGTACCCTGAAACATTTAGGGGTGATGGGACATGATGCTGATAACTTATCCTCAAATGACTCCGAAGAAAAATCTTTACACTTTATACACACACACACACACACCCCTCCATATGTAGGAGCATTGTAATATGCAGGAAAACAGGACTCTGTTCATAGATGATACATTCTGAAGTAGTCAGAGGTGAAAAGTCATATGTCTAAATCCTACTTTCAAACAATTTGGAGAGAAAAATGAAATGTAGCAAAATGTTACTGATTGGTGAATCCCGGTGAAGAGTACCTTGGATTCATTCCTTCAGCTATTCTGAAGGCTTAGAAAGTAGAGGAGGTGACAAGCAACAGAAAGTGGTAGTGAACAATAAAGTTTCTAGGAGCTCTAAATGGGAAAAAATATTAATGAAAACCCAAAATCAAAGGAGCATGCTTTTAGGAATATTCCTGACTTGCTTTATGACATGGAGAAACGTGTTGGGACTTTTGCTCCCTTTCAAAACAAAAGACACTAACTCAGGAAAAGCTTGTCCTGATGTCGTAAAGAGCTTACCTGTATCTTAGCTTCTGTTAAGGCGCCTTCTACTCCCACCAAGTGTACCAGGATGCAGCCAAGGCCGCACCGATTCCTGGCACACAGAAAACCACCTCTCGTTCTTCCCACCCCCATGTGAATGCACTGCAGGGCATCCCTCGGGCTCCCATCTGTTCTCCCTGCAGCGCCCTAAATCCTCCTGCCTCATGGAGAGATCACAGGAGGGGTGGGTAGCAGAGCCATTATAGGAAGGGACTTACAAGACCCTGTGATGGAGATGAACCCAGTTGATCCTGTAGTTACACTGCATTGTGCCTACGGCCTAGAAACTTATCAGGGGCCCACAAAATGCTTGAGATTTTTCAAGTTAAAAAAATATTTAGTTTGAGAAAGAGAAAAGCAACCCTGACACCCAGGAGCTGGCCTGGTGCTATCAGCTAGGCCTTGGCATCCTCCTATCGAATAGAAACAATTGCCCAGAGCAGCAGCATCAGACGAGGCTATTGTGTAAGCAGGACGGATCAAGACAAAACAAGACCAGCCCGTGATCATGTCAAAACACAGACAAAACCTGAACACTGTTGAAGCCAAAACACACCAAACATCCCCCAATCCCAGCTAAAATTAGTGACCTTAGCTGTTCCACCAGTCACAACTTTAGCCTCCATTAGTATCCCCTCCCACCTCCAGAGAAGATTTATGAAGATACCCAATCAGAATTACCCTAATTCCTGACAACATCCAATCCAGAGCCAAGCCCCACCTCCCTGAACTCTCTCCTAAATCACCTGGCACCAGCCCAGATCCCATCCTTTCCATCACCCACTATGAAGATGTCTGATGATTCCTCACGGTGTATAGTCTCCATCACTACAATGAATAATGAACCCCATGTGTATGGATGTGTGCTTAGTCATGTCCAACTCTTTGTGACCCCCATGGACTGTACCTGCCAAGCTTCTCTGTCTATGGAATTTTCCAGGCAAGAATACCAGAGTGGGTTGCTCCTTCCTACTCCAGGGGATCTTCTTGACCCAGTGATCAATCCCAAGTCTCTTGCATCTCCCACACTGGCAGGCAGAGTCTTCACTACTAGCGCCACCTGGGAAGTATATAATGAACCTAACTTGTTCAAATGCAAGTGTGTTCCTGGCGATCTTGATTAAAGGCATCGACAAGCTCCATGTGCTAAAGAACATTTGGTGCCAGAACACTGTGAGATGAAAATGAAAGTTGCTCAGTTGGGTCTGACTGTTTGAGACCCCATGGACTACACAGTCCATGGAACTCTTCAGGCCAGAATACTAGAGTGGGTAGCCATTCTCTTCTCCAGGGGATCTTCACAACCCAGGGATTGAACCCAGGTCTCCCACATTGCAGGTGGGTTCTTTACCAGCTGAGCCGAAGCCCAGAACATTGTTTAAAAAACAAAAACCAAAACCCTAATTGGTAAATACTCAGCAAAACAACACTCTGTCAACTTCCTTCATTGTTAAATTTATAAGTCATAAAACTGTATGCCCTCTGAAAATAATTTCCATGTTATATTAGATTTCCGCACTACACAAGAATCCTCAAGTCGGCCGGCTGATGACTGGGAAATCGTGGCCAAATGTCAGTTAAATGGGTAGCCAATTATACAAGCGAATTATGAATTATTATGTTTGACAGAACCCAAAAGTTAGAGTGCCTGGGGTCTATAGAGACTGTAAATGCCCCAATGGAGAAGGCGATGTGCAAGGTTTGTTTGGTAACAGAGAGGCGTGAGGGTCAGAGAGGAAGAAACCCCACCAGATCATGGTTCTGTCCTTGAATGGAAACCAGGGGGCCTGGAGACTGGGTCCACTTTCCCCGCTACCCAGCAGTCAGCCTTTTTTTTTTTTAATAATTATTATTATTTTGTTTGCTTTGTTTTGTTTTCTAATTTATTTCTTTTTAATTGAAGGATAATTGCTTTACAGTGTTGGTTTGACTTCTGCCATTCATACATGAATCAGCCATAGGTGTACATATGCCCCTCCCTCTGGTACCTCCCTCCCACCTCCCACCTTCTCCCACCCCCACAGTCAGCTCTTTAGTAATAATCTCCTGCCACCCCACAGGGCAGACCCCGTGCTGTTAGATGGGTCACACAGCTGCAGGCGGATGAAGTCAGACCAGCACCCGGCTGCCCTTACCAAGGTCAGCCCCAGGCTGCCGGCACCGCGGCCTCCCTCGTGGCAGCTCCTGGCCCCTGCCCCCCCATCTTCTTTCCTGTCCCCCCCATCTTCTCTTGGGGCGCTCTCCCACTGGTCCTCAGCCTCTCTGACATGAGGGCTCTTCTCTTCCTCTTCATCTTCTTGCCTCCGCCGCACCCTGGGGGATCCTCTGCTACACCTGAAGCTTCTTGAAACACCTCTCTTCCTTCCCATCTCCCGCCCCGTCTCTCCCAGACACACAGAGGAAGCCAGTCCGCCTGCGCCCAACAGCAGACATCTGCCACATGACCATCAGGAAAGCCTCTGGAGGAACTTTCCGCATCCACTCAGCAGTCACACTTCTGGGACAAAGAAAGAAAACCTAGAACTAGAGACTCTGAGACATTTGGAAGTGGAAATTGAACTTGGAAATGATTGTCATTTTTCATTTGAGAAAACCACGGCCTGTGGGGTTCAAGTTTTTTCCTGCAAGGCTAGGAAGCCTGATTTTTGCCTTTCCCCCTGAAGTCTCTTGGTTTTATAATTTAGTGGGAAGGAGAAACGTTTTTTTTCTTTTTCCTTGGTCAACTTTCAAAAATATAATAACTGTGAAATGGTATGTGGTTCGTTTTTTTTTTTTCTAAAGCCCCCACAAAAGGCAGTGCAGTATGAATTATATCTTTGTCGGTACAGGTTATGAAATTACTCGGGAGAGTCATTTCTATAGAGACTGGCAGTGCAAAGCCTATAACTCAATGGAACGCAATTCCACTCAGAGCTCCCAGAATGTAATTGATGGAAGGAAGCAACATAAATTACCTTACCATTCTTCATGGATAATGTCTCTGTTTCCCACACAATCTCATTTTGCACACAAAACAAACAAAACCAAATTCAATCTCCCAAATTGTGTCTCCCCTTGTTTGCTTTCTTTTAAAAATCCTTCTGCCCACGTCACCCAGAGCCAACGCGCTCCTGCCAGACAAATTAAGTCCGGTCCTGGCAACATGCTTGATATCCTCTCCCCACTTCCCTCCCCCGTCCTGATCCTCCAGCCCTCCTTTATTTCAGACGGAAACTTCGTTTGGAGCAGTGACAAAAGCATAAGAATCAAAATTTTACCAAGAAAACACCAGTCAACTTGGCTTTGATTTCATTTTCCAGGCAGACTTGCAGCAGAACAGCAGATCCCTTTGTCCCTCTTTGCAACAACTAGCAAAATGGTTAACTGAAAAGAAAAGAAAAAAAAAAATCAAGCTCTCCATGGTCAGGAGAAAAATGGTGGGGCCTGAGGCAGAAGGGAAGGGTAGGATACAGCGTCGATGCGGAATCTAAAGAAAAGTGGTACAAATGAACTTATCTACAAAACAGAAACAGACCCACAGACTTAGAGAAGGAACTTAAGGCTACAGAGAGTGGGGCGGGAAGGGTCGGGGGAAGGGAGAGAGAGGGAGTTTGGGACCAACATGCACACACTGCTATATTTAAAATGGAGAACCAGGGACTTCCCTGGTAGCTCGGTAGTGAATCCACTTTCCAATGCAAAGGACATACGTGGGTTCAACACCTGGCTGGGGAACTAAGATTCCACATGCTGGGGTTGAGGGTGGTGGAATTAAGCTCATATGACACAACCAGAGAAACCTGTGCACCGAAATGAAGACCCAGAAGAGCAAAACTAAGATAAAATAAAGGCATAACCAAGGACCTACTGTGTAGCACAGGGAACTCATTCAATAGGATGTAACAACCTAAATGGGAAAAGAGCTTGAAGAAGAATAGATACATGTACACGTATAACCGAATCATTTTGGTGTGTGCCTGAAACTAACACAACATTGCTGATTAACCACACTCAAATATAAAATCTGAAAACAATTCTGAAGTATCGCACTAAGAGCTTGATCTTGATCTTGAGAGCATTTCACTAAGTGAAATAAGTCAGTCAGAGAAGCACATATACTGCGTGATATCACTTACAGGAGGAACCTAAAAGATCTGAACTCATACACGCAGAGTAGAATAGTGGCTACAGGAGCTGGAAGTCGGGGGAACTGGGGAGATATTGTTAAAGGGGACAAACTTGCAATCAGAAGATGACTAAGTTCCGGAGATCTAAAGCACAGCCCAGGAATGACAGGCATCAACGCCATATCATAAACTTCAAAACTGCTCAGAGACTAGATCTTAAGCGTTCTCACCACAGAGAAGAAATGTTAATTATGTGACATGATAAAGGTGTTAGCTAACACTACGGTGGTAACCATGCTGCAACAGATAAATGTATCAAATCAACACCTTGGACACCTTAAACTCATACAACATTATGTGCCAATTATATATTTTTTAAAAAAGGAAAAGATTAAGACACCAGGAGCCATAGCCCTAATCTAATAAGTTGCATTTGACTCTTTGCGACCCCATGGACTGTAACCCACCAGGCTTCTTTGTCCACGGAATTCTCCAGGCAAGAATACTGGAGTGGGTTGCCACTTCCTTCTCCAGGGGATCTTCCCAACCCAGGGATTGAACCCGAGTCTCCTACATTGCACACAGATTTTTTACCGAAGAAGGGGACGACCGAGGATGAGATGGCTGGATGGCATCATGGACTCGATGGACATGAGTCTGAGTGAACTCCGGGAGATGGTGATGGACAGGGAGGCCTGGCGTGCTGCGATTCATGGGGTCGCAAAGAGTCGGACACGACTGAGCGACTGAACTGAACTGAACTGAGCCACCAGAGTGTTGTATATTGCAGTAGATAGAGGCATCACATCAACACTTTGTACACCTTAAACTTACACAACATTATGTGACAATTACATATTAAAAGATAAAGACTGAGACACCAGAAATTAGAGTCCTACTCTCACAGGAGGTTAGGGCAGGTCCCAGAGCTCACTCCAGAGCTCCAAGCTTCAGGGATGCTCACTGATTCCAGCTCTGCCCACCTGAAGAAGTTAGATCTGCAAACACCCCACTCAGGGACTGAACGTGGCATTTCGAGTCTCCCTGACCTCCCAGGAAGGATTTGGGCAGACAGGACCTGACAACTGCAGACAAAAGCCTCTGTGTCTCCTGTCCCTTCTCCGGGACCCTAAGAAAAGCAACATGTGAAGCAGGCGTTGTTCCTGAACTCTTCATCTGAGTCGGACTGATTTCCGGAACTTGTCATCTGAGTCTGATTTGAAAGACGAGACTGGAAGTTTTTGTAATCTCTGCCAGTTGTAAGTTCTCTCACTGAAAATACTCAAGAATATAGCTCTGCCTGTTCTGGATTTTGTTTTCCACCAAATAAAGTATAAGGGGCTAAAATTTGGTCCCTAGAAGTGTGTCAGACCAGCTGCAGGTGGTTTGTTAAGCCGAAGTCTATAAAAGGGATCTATAACCAAAAGACATTCCAGTGGAGGCTGACAGAGGATAGATGAAGTGATAACTCAAATTCGGGAAGGTTGATTCAAGTGCCTCTTAAGACAATGCTGAAAGCAGCTTGAATCTGCTCTGAATTGTCCTCTAAGAAACCCCAAGACTGGGTGTAAATCCACCTTTTATTTGCATGACTTAGCTTACACTGGTGGATTCATTTTCCTCCTCTTACTCCCAGTCCAGTTGACATAGACCCATTTGTTCTGTCTTCTATGAAGGTCACACCCACTTTAAGCGGACAGAGCCTAACACCAATTCTGGAAATGACCCCCTAGCAGAATATATCTGCTGAATGTTTTTGGCATCTTTAGACTGATAAAGAGTATAGCAGGTACAGGGTAAAAGAAATACACCTTTTAAAAAAGCCAATTAGAGAAAAAAAAAAAAAAAAGGTGGAAGAACTTCCCTGGTGGTCCAGTGGCTAAGATTCTGCACTCCCAAAGCAAGGAACATGGGGAACTAAGATCCCACAGGCTTTAAGGTGCAGCCAAAAAAAAGGGGGAGAGCCAATTTGTGTTGTATAGTTTTGACAGAGAGAGAAGTGGAAAATTCATTCATTATTTCTCATTATTCATCGAACAAACGTGTCCAGAGGGCCTTGTGTTCCAGGTAGCGTGCCAGGTGCCAGAGATACAAAGGTAAAACTTGTCCTCCCTTGAGACGCCCACAGGAGAAGTAGGGAGCAAAGGCACTCACAGCCAAACAGTTAGCACAGCCCATAAGGGCACACCCAGCAACAGCAGTGGGAGAGGAAGACAGACTGCCTGGAGGACCGAGAAGTCTTCCCTTGGGAGGGAGGGGTAAGGCCAGCTTTGGAACGCAATTTTTCTCTGAGTTAAGACTGGATGTGGGGACTACCCTGGTGGTCCAGAGGTTAAGACTCTGTGCTTAGATCCTTGGCTAGAGAACGAAGATCCTACATGCTGCACAGCACAACCAAAAAAGTAAATAAATAAGAGTGGATGTGCTAAGGAAAAAAAAAAACTATCAGTCACAGAGGCCAGGCACAGGCTGAAAGCAACATACAGCTGGTTATAGCCAAGGATAAACCAGTGGAGCTGATGAGGAAACAAGAATTCACACCTGATCCATCTAATCAGACCACTCTTTGATGTCTGTGTCTCCTGATAATATGAATTTTCCAACTGATACAGTGATTCTTCCCACTGATACAGTAGCTCTCTGCTGATGTTTACTCTTTGTGTCAGTGAGTTGTTTTTTAAATAACAAACTTGGGTGGGTTTCTCCTGGACTCCCTGCATCTGGGCAGACTCAGTCCTTATATAGCAGTCACCAATGCCCCATCACGTAAAAATGAACCAAACTGGACGTCCCTGAAACCATAGTTTTGTTTTGTTTTTTAATGATCTCCCTGGCCCCTACAGGCACCAAAATTTCAAATCTCCAGTTACTGTGGCTTTAACAGACCACCTGGTTACTAAGGCCAGAGAAGGATCCAGCAAGATCCATGACAGCAATAAAATGTATTCAGCCTGTAGCTACAGTTACACGTATCGTTTATCACCAGTATGCTTTCCATAAGTTAAGCTGAGATGTGCATGTGTGAGTGAGTGTGTGTGTGCGTGCGGGTAATCAACAGGGATAATTTCCACTCCAGTCTTTTTTTCACAGTTTTTCCAGGCCCTGATAACCCTAAAAAGCCTAATGTTACATAAACCAACAGGATGCCCAGATGCTAATGTAGTCACTGCTTACATGCAGGTAGCATTTCTCTATGACTTTGCTCCCTGGGGCTTCTGCAGAGAGTATTTTGGGGCTAAGCACTGATATTTTTTAACAATCTGTTCCAGAGTCATTTTTGTCTTCTCGGGTAGTAAATATGTAGTATTCATCTTCCACTCCCTTCTGGGAAAACGAAAATAAATAATGACATGAGACGTCTTCAGCCTCAGGTCCCTGAACTTGCCGGCACCTAAGGGGACCCCGGCCTTTAGAGGGAAAGGATGCGGCTGGTCTGGAAAGTTCCTCACTCCCTCTCACTCTAAGGAACTGGACAGTGATCTTGAATTTCTGAATCTCTAACCAACTCCTTTGAGTGTGTGTCTTGTTTTGAGACAGGGTTCAAGTAGTTAACTTTTACTGGGGAAGAAGGCAGAGGCCAAGGTAGAGTGGAAAAGGAGCAACTGGGAATCAAGACAGTGAGTGGGGGTCTGGACTGCTGGACTGAAAGGTGAGAGACTAGTTGATAGGAAGAAACCAGCCTAAAACAGTGACTCTAGTAAGCTTGAGCTGTGCTTCCTACTTTGTCACATCCTGTGCCTCCAAGGTGCAGATCAGACTGTAATTTTGTCTTAATGTGACACAAATACAGTGGCTGACTCAGTCCTGTGCTTCAGTAAGTTCTGTTTCTCTCACTTTGCAGCCTTTCTAGTCGTCCAGCCACCATCACCTGACTCTCCCTCCTCTAAGGCTGCTGCAGAATTTTGAACACCCTCTGCTGACTTCCTAGATGTAGGGCCAATGCCTTCTCCCCTCAACCACCCCCCCCAAATAATTCAGCACTGGAGAAACACACGGTCCCCTAGAATTCTCAAGCCTAGCATTCAGCAGTCCCAGGCCCGAGTACCCCTCCTCGACCAACAATCACCTGTATAATCTCAGGCAGAGCACCCAAGTCTCCTTCACCTCACTAGTTTTCAATGATAACATTGAAAAATGATAAGATTCCCTCAACCAAACAGGGGTTTGGTATAGCACATGGAACCCTGCTCAATGTTACGAGGAAGCCTAAATGGAAGGGAAGTTTCAGGGAGGATGGATACATGTATATGTATGGCTGAGTCCCTTTGCTGTCCTTCTGAAACTATCACAGCATTATTAATCAGTAACACCCCAATACAAAATAAAAAGTTAAAGAAACAAATAGGGGTTTGGTGGAGATGAAGTGAGACGATGTTTTGCTTTGCTTTGTTTTTAAGTCACTTAGCACAATGCCCAGCATAGAGCAGGAGTTCAGTATACAAGAGCTATTTTGACACATTACGATTTTACATTAGGTGTTTATGCAGCATCTGTAACGATCGTCCTTTCCTGCTCTGAGATGGTGATTTTCCTAGAGGCAGTAACTGGAAATGCATCTCCATGTCAGAAAGTTTGCTTTCCAAATTTTCTGTTAACTCAGGGACCAAATTACCCTGAGTGGACAATCCTTTCCAATATGGAAAAACTGGGAGTTAGAAATTTAAGGGGAACAAAAGAAGACTCTTGAGAGTCCCTTGGACTGCAAGGAGATCAAATCAATCAATCCTAAAGGAAGTCAACCCTGAATATTCATTGGAAGGACTGATGCTGAACCTTCAACACTTTGGCCACCTGATAGGAAGAGCCAACTCATCGGAGAAGATCCTGATGCTGGCAAAGACTGAAGGCAGGAGGAGAAGGGGATGACAGAGGATGAGATGGTTGGATGGCATCACTGACTCAATGGACATGAGTTTGAGCAAACTCCAGGAGAAAGTGGAGGACAGAGAAGCCTGGCATGCTGCAGTCCGTGGGCTCACAAAGAATTGGACATGACTTAGTGACTGAAGAATAACAATAAGGAAGCTAAAGCATATTTCTACAGAGAATAGTAACAATATAACAACAGCTGTGGCGTGTGGTAGACAAGCCCAGAATGAGCAGTAACGTCCATCTCCCTGCGCCAAGTCTGTGTGGAGACGCTCAGGGTAGGAAGCTTGGAATACACCATCTGTCACCAGATTCATTCCTTGTTGTGCTGTGTGGTGGTCAGACTCTATTGCATCCATTATCTATTGAAACTGGGATGCTTCAACACACCAAAACAGACGAGACCAAATCCTAAGGCAAAGCCTGTGGCTCTTAATTAAGCTCAGAACAAGTTCAAAAACTGGGGAAAGAATCGGGTAGCCCTGACTGTCTTAGGTAACGAAGCCTGGCCATCAGAAACTTGGGGAGAGTCAAGGTCAGTTGAGAAGTCCCAGACCCCCGCAGCCTGTGCACACCCTAGACCTCACCAGCTCCGAAGATCCATCTCATTTCACTGCATCCAGTCCAATGTTTCATCCAGTTTCCCTTCCCAAATAATTTCTGAGACCTCCTCTACCAGCACCAAGAATGCTCGAACCTTCTGCAAATCCACCTTGGTGAGGCTTGCCCCCGAGACTAGCTACTCAGCCCCATACAGCAATCTCCTCTCTGGCCTGAAACACCAGCCTCCAGCTGAGAGTCACCTCTGCTCCCCTCTCCTCAAGCCACTGTCTGCCATGAATAGACAGAGACCCCTCCCTGGACCCCTCCCCCACAGCAACGGAGGACACCAGATGGAAACTGTGGACAAGACCACACTGAAGGTTTTGCGGCTCACCGACAAGAAACATGATAGTTGGGATACATCTGCCATCAGAGGGGTCAGAACAGGCTTATTTGGGATCCCTTCTGGCTGTAGCCCCTCAAAGAGAGACGCAGATCCCACCTTTCCACTCCCTTTGTCTCTTACCCAAAACCATCCACCTACAGAGGCTCAGATCCGCCTCAACGACGCCCCAAGATAAACATCACCAAGCAGATTATCGTGCCTTGGTGGAGGAGGCCTACTCCGAGATTGCCTCCCCACGCTCCCTTCAAACACCGGCCACCTGCTCTGACACAGGTGTCACCCCAGGGCCCACTGAGGGGCTTTCAGAAAACAACCAGGGCTCAGTCTAAAGCAAACAGATGCTTTCACCAAAACAGCTAGCCTCTTTTAAACCTTTTCCCTCCTTTCTACCCACCAAGACTTCAAAATCTTAAAGCCTGATTTCACCCAGGACACTATTAAAATAGAAACTGCTCTCTAATTGAAATCACTTGTAAAAAAGTAACTTCAAAAGACCCACGTCTCTACCGGCTGAGCTTCGCGACCCCCATCCTACACGGGGCCGCTGGCTGCGTGGACAGACACAGACCCTCGGCGCTGAGACGCCCTGTGCTTTGTCTCTCCCTCAGTGGAACGGCAGCTCCCACAGACTCTGTGTGCCCGGCATAATTGCCTCCAATGAAAGCCGATGAGTCACCCCATCACCGCTGCTTTCTTCCGTTCTTGCTTTGCGTCAGCTGAACTTAGTCAATATAAAGCACGCTGTATGGTTCAAGATACTGTAGAGAAAAGCTTTTTGGGAGTCAAACTTAGGCTTTAAAAAATATTAATTGGAATTATAGGTCTTTTTCACAAGGTCAGGGACTCTCAAGGTGTTTCCACTTGTTTCAATATTTTGGCAATCCAGCACAGATTCATACAGGGTATATACAAAACACACATTTAGTTGTCTCAGCCTTGACCATGCCAGGCACCATTCATAGGCAGGTCTACGGGAGAATTCATCCCGAGTTCCAGTTGGAGATGTCTAGGCTTATCTTGCAGGCCCTTCCTCCCACCAGGGTCCTGAGGTCCATGTTGATGGAAGAGGATGGACTCTCCTCGGAGAGCTAGGATTTGAGGTTCCAGGGTTCCCAGGATTCTGAGTCAAGAGGAAGGAGAAGCGAGCCTTAGAAGCAGAGAAGAAAGAGCTAGGATCTGTATGGGAAAATTCCAGAGAATACATACACATTTGAAAAAATGTTGCCAAAATCATTTAAAGAACTAGCGTTGACATTTGAGTCAGCGGCATGAACATCCTGGTTGTCTCCCACCTTCATCAAACAAAGCTTGAGTTATTGCTTCCCACATGCCAGGGGGCATGGCATTGACCAGCTCCCAGCTCTGCTACCATAGAGCACCCAGCCCAGCAGGGGGATGATGGGGGTGCTGTGCTTTGTATCAGGTAAGCAGAGTTTGCTATAAGAACAGGCAGGACAGTCGGCCTAGTCTGAAAGATCCTCAAGCTTTCCTTAATGCCTGAGCATCAAATAAAAGGTGGCTTCCCTGGTGGCTCAGATGGTAAAGAATCTGCCTGCAATGCAGGAGGCCCCAGTTCAGTCCCTGGGTCAGGAAAATCCCCTGGAGAAGGGAATGGTAACCCACTCCAGTACTCTTGCCTGGAGAATGCCATGGACAGAGGAGCCTGGTGGGCTCCATGGGGTTGCCAAGAGTCGGACACGTCTCAGCAACTAAGCACACACACGCAATAAAAACTAAGCGATGTCTGCCATCCCACAAAAGGTGGATTTCTAGCCCCATGCCAGGTTCCCCAGTCTTCCGTCTCTATAACAAGCTCCTTCAGCAACAACAGAATTTTGTGGATTCACTCTCATCTCCAGGGGCACGCTGACGATGACCCTGGGTGTGGAGTCCAGCGTTGCCAGGAAAGGCCAGGCAGGAATAGCCCACAGGGAGCCTGCATGAGTGAGGGTGACATTCACACCCTGGTGGGCGGCCCCCAGCTGGCTCTGCAGCCCGGTTCCCTACTGCTGACCTGCCCATCACACACACACACACACACACACTCCAGATCTGGAGGGGTAGGCTCTTAACGAATTTTGTTGCCCAGCAGGTGAGCAGCCTACTCATTCCCTGACTCACAGGTCAGAGTGGGAAGCATCTTCCGGCAAAAAGCACGTCCTCCTCTCTGCAGAAACCTGCATTCAGCTCCGGGCCCTGGGCGTGAGGGAGCAAGGCTCATAAAAGTCTGATTAGCTGGCTCGTGGGCAGGGGCGAGCTCAACCCATAATTGGACAAAACAGAACAAGAGCTCCGCGTTTGCCAAAGAGAAGAAGTCGCCTTTGTTCCAACGCAGCACTTGGGTGTTTGGTTAAAAAGACAGGCCCTGCTGACCCCCGATGACACTTGGCGGGTGGCTTTGTGCTTCTCATAGGAGCCACAGCGCTCTGGCTCATTTTAAATTACTACCAAGTGTTGTGTGGGTTGGGGCTTCTTCAAGGGGAAAAAAATCAATCTGAGGGGATTGCTATTCCTTAGCAACAAAGGAAAAAGAAAGAAGGCAGTTCTTTTAATGGAATCTAGCTCAGTGGAGCCAGAGCAAAAATAGCTCTTATCTGATCAAGGTGCTCGAGTTCCACTTGATGGCAGTTCAGGAGGCCCGGGCTCGGGGTTCCGGGGACCACAGCCAGCATCTTCAGGGAGGGACAGTCCTCCCGGCAGAGGGACGCCCACTGGGCCTCAGGACGGCAGGAGTCAGCAGTTGTTACAGTTATTCTGTCGACGTGTATTTTCAATCACACTCTTTTTCCAAATAGAATAAAGCTGGAAGGAAGCAATTTCAGCAGTCCGGGTAACAACGCCAACAGGGTAATGGCCCGTCCACTATGGCACTCTTTGTCGCACGTGCAGAATATGGTGGAGACTGGATGGTGGGTGCTTAGTTATACAAGCTCCCAGCACAAAGATGGGGAACAGGGTATAAACTGCACAGTGAAAGTAGAGACTAAACAAATAAGTGGGGAAACAGAGAAAGGGGTAAAAACTATTGAGTGAAACCAGGAAATAAAACGAATATACCAGCCTGTGCCTGTAGGGATCTACGCAGCTGTGTGCTTGCTTTAAATGGATATGAGGCACCCCACTCCAGTACTTTTGCCTGGAAAATCCCATGGAGGCTGCAGTCCATGGGGTCTCGAAGAGTCGGGCACGACTGAGTGACTTCACTTTCACTTTTCACTTTCATGCATTGAAGAAGGAAATGGCAACCCACTCCAGTATTCTTGCCTGGAGAATCCCAAGGACAGAGAAGCCTAGTGGGCTGCCGTCTATGGGGTCGCACAGAGTCGGACACAACTGAAGCGACTTAGCAGCAGCAGCAGCACACCAAAGACCACACACACACACACACACACAGAGGCATATGCACACACACATTCACACATTGTGAGGGTCTCTACAGCTCTGGGTGTGAGAGTGTGTGTGTGTGTGCATGTACATTAAGCAAGATCATCCAGCTTGAGGTACAGTTGTGATGCACAATAATCCACCTCTAGTCCCCACACTGGCTCTCTCTATTGTCTTAGCATAGAGCTCAAATTTTCCACTTTCCAGAAAGAATCTACTCACATCTCAATAGCAGTGTGACTGAAGAGCTTCCTGAAGATTTTGTGGAGAAATTCGAGAAGGACACTGTGTCACATGCTGCACCCACACTGTTCAAGTCTCTATCTACTAGTCCATTTCTCCCCAGCCTGCGGTCAGTGGGTCTCACTCTGTTTTCCCTTGAAGCTCTCATTCCTAGGAGTCCATTCTCTTAGCTCCAGAATGTTCCTCCAAATCCCCTATCTCATCCCTTGCTTTCAGCTGCTGCCTGCCAACTCACATAATCTCCTTGCCCAGAAATCAGCAAATCAAAACTCTCAGCTCCAGAAAGAGACTCGGAGACATAGAAAATAAGCTTATGGTTACCAAAAGGGAAGGGGGTTAGGGATAAATTAGGAATTAGGGATTAACAGATACACACTACTATATATAAAATAGGTATATAACAGGGACCTACTGTATAGCACAGGGAACTATATTTCATATCTTGTAATAACCTATAGTGGAAAAGAACCTGAAAAAGCATATATAAATATATGTATCACATACATGTGGGTACAGATATATATAACTAAATCACTTTTCAGCTCTACACCTGAAACTAACACAACATAACACTAACACTAACATAACTAGCACTGTAAATCAACAATACTTCAATAAAAATAAATAAAAGATACATTAAAAATTTTAAAACAAAGTTTCCAGTTCCAAGATCTGCCCATTTTAGGAAGAAAGGGTTGGCTACACATAACCAACAACAAAATTCTGTCCTATCAAATGTACCAAGTAGAATTCAGGCACAGAATTTGGAAGTCACTTCCAGTAAAGCAACAGGCCCATCATTAACCCTGTATCGTGACAGTTATGCACTTCAAGGGACAGGACAAGGTCTCGATGACATTTCTACTAGAATTCTCTTTTGTCATGGAGTCTATGACCACACCCACATTTGCCTCTGGGTTATTGTCATCACTACAAAAACATTCAGGACGAGTTCATCTGTTCTAATCCTTTACACAGAACACAATCCAAAATTCTGGGCTTCCTACACAAGACCACACTCATTTTCAGTATGTCTGAGTTCATAATCCAGCTGTAAAGTGCTGCGGCTTTTTTTTTTTTTTGCTCCCAAATTCTCAATAATGATCACAAGTGTAAATTAATTCAGGCTTAAAATATAAAATGGACTGACTGCCCACCACTCCTTGAATTATTCATGAATCGAGTGGACAGGGTTCTTTGTCATCTATGCACACGCTCTTCCTTTGCTATTTGTAACACTTTCTCTGCACTTTTGAAAGTGAGGCTACCGTTCATCAGTGGCTGCTGACAGCATCCACTCAAGGCTGAACCCTTCACTCTGGACTCTTCAGAACTTGGAGTCCCCCAGACCTTCCCCAGGCGTGGGCTTCAGCTGTGCTCAGCCGGTGGGGCAGGAACCTCGAAACAGTTTCTGCCGGGGTCAGCAGAGTCCCAGAGGAAAACCGGTGACTGACACAAGTTCCTGAAGTCAAGCCAGATACCGACTCATTCCAGAATGACGGCAACTGAGGGCCACCTAGGTTGACATTATGATGGGACTGAAGAGACTCGGGGAGAATCAGTGAATTAGTCAAGAAGATGTGGCCTCTGGGAGCCAGGGCAAGGGTCTGAGCTCAGGTGGGCAGCAGCCTAATGCCTGGTGGACAATCACTGGGGTCAGACAGGTCAGGAAAGCCTGGTGACCTGGGAGAGATCAGCTCAGAATCAGATCATAGTCAGTAACCAAAAGCAACATCCTTCTCCTCCAAGACCCATTCAACAACAAACCAAACCACTTTCTCAGAAGCCCCCTTCTCAGGTCAGATCTTCAAAATTAAGAATCTTGGTGGCAGGCGAACCCCACTCAGCTGGGGTAGAGGGTTAGGGCCCTGGGGGATGGACCCTGCCCACTCTCATCCTGGGAAATTCATTAAAGCCCCACCAGCCCCAGGAACAGGCAGTTCTGCTGGGCAGAGTTGCTTCTGTGGGGTATGTATGGTGTCTTTGACTGTACACCCCATTCTAGAAACCTGGACCGAAAGGAAAGGAGAGGAGTCTGGTGCAGAGAGAAAGGGCTTCGCAGACGGGCCTGGGTTATACAAGTAGGTAACCCCTCTGACCCTTAATGTCTTCATTTGTGCACAGAAGATTCATAAGTACCAACACGGTATGGGCCTTAAAAGTGACGGACACCTTCTTAAGTGTAAGTGGTTTGCATAGACCGTTTCGTCCTCAGAACCCTTGCTGCTGTTATTATCTCCCTTCTTCTGAGCTGGATTCCGGTAATGTCTCCTGTCTCTACTCTTAGCCCCTTCAGACCCCGCATCACTGGCAGCTGTGCTGGAAGAAAGGACCAAGGCATTACCCCACAGCCCAGAACAGAAACAAGGCGGGAACGTGGCTGCCGTGGCTGCCACTGTCTTTGTTGTCATTTTTCTGGTTCAGTTCTGTGTATGCTGATATGGCAGACCCAGAATGACCCCAGGGCATCTGTCCTCATAGGCTGGCTATGTTCTCATTTCAAACCTCGCGGAGGTTGGCATTATGACCATGTCTGCATGGCCAGTTCCATCAACTCAAATTTCTGATCCATGACTTTCCCGCTAGGAGCAGGACTCTTCCCTTTGGTCAGATACAAGCTTCAGGAGTAAGGGGTCTGCCGGTGGGTTCAAGAGTGAGGGGGCTGCCACCCACTGGAGGCTCTGATAGGAACAGAGACACCTCCTTCTCAACCTTTGCAATTCCAATGAGAAGATTAAAATGCGACATCACTTAAGGACCAGCACGTTGACAGACTGTCTGTGTGACTCAGCCAACTCAACTTCCTGGGCCTGAAGAAAGAATGTCTTTTTTTTTTTTTTTGGCCCTCCACTCAGGTAGATAATTCACTTCCTTGAAACACGTCATCAGTGTGGAAAGGTTGTTTTTGTGTGGAACCTTTCTGACGTCTCTATTTGGTGGCAGTGTTTCTACAGCGCTACTGTTAATCCTTGATCCAGAATTGTAGGTCGTGTTCTTGCCTGGCCCTCAACAACAGGACTGTGAAGAGACAGAACCCTGGGCCAGAGTTACCCTGGCTAGAACATTTGCAGCTGAATCTACAAGACACACTTTTCCATCAAGGTGGTGACACCCCGCAGAGTCTGGGGAGCCCCCTACGGTTATCTGCCCCCCC
>SJYX01014341.1:0-10131 GCA_006410675.1 Oreotragus oreotragus
GGGAGAAATATCAATAACCTCAGATATGCAGATGACACCACCCTTATGGCAGACAGTGAAGAACTAAAGAGCTTCTTGATGAAAGTGAAAGAGGAGAGCGAAAAAGTTGACTTTAAACTCAACGTTCAGACTTTATTTTAGGGGCTCCAAAATGACTGCAGATGGTGACTGTAGCCATGAAATTAACAGATGCTTCCTCCTTGGAAGAAAAATTATGACCAACCTAGATGACACATTAAAAAGCAGAGACATTACTTTGCCAACAATGGTCCATCTAGTAAAAGCTATGGTTTTTCCAGTAGTAATGTATGGATGTGACAGTTGGACTATAAAGAAAGCTGAGTGCCAAAGAATTGATGCTTTTGAACTGTGGTGTTGGAGAAGAGTCTTGAGAGTCTCTTGGACTGCAAGGAGATCCAACCAGTCCACCCTAAAGGAAATCAGTCCTGAATATTCACTGAAAGGACTGATGTCAAAGCTGAAACTCCAGTACTTTGGCCACCTGATGTGAAGAAGTGACTCATTTTAAAAAATCCTGTTTTTGAGAAAGATTAAAGGTGGGAGGAGGAGGGGATGACAGACAATGAGATGGCTGGATGGCATTGCTGACTCAATGGACATGAGTCTGAGTAAGTTCCAGGAGTTCGTGATGGATATGGAGGCCTGGTGTGCTGCAGTCCATGGGGTCACAAAGAGTTGGACATGACTGAGTAAACTGAATTGAATATTGTTTTGCCTTAAAAAGGAAGGAAATTATAATATATGCCACAACACAGGTGAACCTTCCAGACATGATTTTACGTAAAAGAAAGCCAGATACACAAAGACAAATAATACATGGATCAACTCCAAGAGTGCCTAGAGTACTCTAAGGCAAACCTACAGAAATCAGAATAGTGGTCACCAGGAACTGAGGTGAGGGAAGAATGGGGGAGTCTCTTCAGTGGGTACAGAGTTTCAGTGTTGAAGGCTGAAGAGTTCTGAAGGAGTGATCGTTGCAGAGCAATGTGAATTGCTTAATCTCACTGAACTGTACACTTAAAATGCTACATTGTATGCTATGCGTATCTTATAACAATTTAAAATATTTTTAACACAGAATACAGATATTATTCTGTGTAGCTGATGTGGCTTTCCTCTGTTCCACAGACAGACTCAGAAATAATTCTCCTAGTTTCAGCTCCTCCTCCATCCCACTCCTATGACTTGCTAACTCTCAGCTCAAACTCTGTGTGACTTCCACTAATACAATCAGCTCCTACCTCCTCAATACAACTTAGATAGATATTAGAATATATATCATCCATCAGCTTGTTTCCATACCTCCTTTGAGATTTGTTGACTTGTCTTATTTGTTAATATCCTCTACTCTGATATTTTTCACCATCTGCTGAAATAGTCAGCAAACAGCTGACTCATTGGAAAAGACACTGATGCTGGGAAAGATTGAAGGCAGAAGGACAAGAGGGAGACAGAGGATGAGATGGTTGGATGGCATCACAGATTTAATGGACATGAACTTGGGTAAACTCCAGGAGATGGTTAGGGACAGCAAAGTTGGCGTGCTGCAGTCCATGGAGTTGCAAAGAGTCAGACACAACTTTGAGGCTGAACAACAGAAACAAATTAGAACAGAAGATAGTCTTCATAAGCAGTGATTATTGCTACATACTGCTGGAGAACACCACTCATCATATTAAACCAGGAACACCTTAAACCAAGGACTCTCTTTTGGAATGTGCAATACTCAGCCTCAGATGGTCAGAAAAGTGCAGATTTCATACCCCATGAATTTACATATCCCATGCAGTTACAAGTGTTCTACAATATATACCACCTTTTTTGTTTAAATAAATAGAGGAAACTCATCTCTCCTACTAGCTGACAAAGCTGAACTTTCGCAAGTAGCTTTTGTAAACAAGAAAAAATACTTTTTTTTTAAACAGCACCTATAAACCTTAGCCACCCGGGTTTTTAGGGAAGTTCTTTTTTGGGGGATGGGGGGCACTTTGATCATGTTTATTAATAAATAGATCATTCTTTCCTTCATTTTGTAAAACTACTTGGGATTTCTCCTTGGTAGTCTGGGTCTTAAGTTCTAAGTTAGAAATTTAAAGAAAATTTCCCCTAGAAGTCTGTCATCTGGCCCCCAAGTATTTCATAAGGATCAGTATTCATTCCCAGATTTTTTGGCAAGGAGGAGAAAATTGATCATAATTACAGATCTTTCCTGGAACAATTGCTATAGGGTTCCTCCCCGCCAATCTGCATTTCTTGTTGTAAAAGTCCTAATAGATGGAGGACAAATGCCCACACTCGGTTGGCAACATTATACTGGACTCACCTTTACTTTTAACTGGCACCTTATTGGCTTAATAACACTTTCTAATTATCTGTCTCCCCACCACCTGCTACAGAGGATATAATAGGGTCTTACACACTAATGACATGGATTTATGATTTGAACTAGGTTGAAATAACCTCACATTAGATTTTACCACTTAATTACTGCAATAAAAACAACATCAATGAAACAGCTTTAAAACCAGGTACAGCAAAGTCAAAAATTAGTATTTGGGGTGGGTGTCTTCTAACAAATAGTAGGTATGTAGCCAATAACTTAATATGACAGGTCTGAATTAGAAATGAAAAGTATATTTTAAATCTAAATCAACTTGAAAGAATCACCAAGAAGCTATAATAAATAAAGTTAGCCACTTTGTTTTCAATTACTTTTGACTGGGTAGAGTGTTTTCTAAGTTCACCTTTGAAAGTTTAACAGCTGAAATTATCTCAACTGTTTCTGGGATAAAAATCAGAAGACTAATGGCAGCCGTTCTCTGACATGTTAAAGTAGATCCAGAGTCTAGTTTAAACCTGGGCCAATGTCCATGCGGTGATGGGATGACCATCCACTCAGACATGTATCTTAGCATAACTTAAATAAGTACATGTCTGATTTTTGGCGAAAGCATATCCACTTTATATTATTTTCCATTGACAATACAATGTGTGAAAGTAAAAGTGAAAGTCCCTCAGTCATGTCCAGCTCTTTGGGACCCCATGGACAATACAGTCCCTGGAATTCTCTGGGCCAGAATATGGGAGTGAGTAGCCATCCCCTCCTCCAGGGGATCTTCCCAACCCAGGGGTTGAATCCAGGTCTCCCACATTGCAGGTGGATTCTTAACCAGCTGAGCCACCCGGGAAGACCAATACCACATGTGAACCAATCTTAATGGACAAGGTTTACTGTCTGTTTGGCTGTGAGCTATAATATCATTGAGTGATTGCTAAAACAATGTATAATTTATACACTCTTCCAGGTATACTAGATTTTATTTTGCGCCCAGCAATAGCATCATAGAGCTGTACCTATAACACATTGCTTTAGCTACTTAAAAATAATCCTTTCTGTATTATAAGTTCACATCATGCTATCTAGCTATTTGGAGGAATAATGAAAAGCAACAAAATCAATTCTTTTACCATAGTGTTCAGTTGAGAATTTGCCCATCATATCACTTGTTGTCTTACTGGCTAAGACTCCGGGTAGCATCTTCAAGTGTGACACTATCCAAAAGCCAAATGAAAGTGGTCTTGTCAGTACATGTTGAACCCATGAACACCATAAGATTTGCTGCCAGGCTTGTTTCTCTTTGTGTTGTGTTGTGTTGTTAGAGGGAAGCTCACTTCCTATCAGATATCTGGCATCTCTGTGGTATGCATCCCTGGTACATCCCCCATCTTGATTTCATCTTCACTAATATGTGTTCACTGACAGTTTTTAATCCTACTATATGCAATTTAAGGGCTTCCTGGTGGCTCAGTGGTAAAGAATCTACCTGTTAATGCAGGGCACACACCTTCATTCTTCTAGATAAAAGGAATACTATAAAACAAAACAAATCACTGCACAGGATGAAAGCCAAGCAGACAGTTAAACAGCCGCATTGCTTGCCCCACTGCCCTCTTTAAGCTAGGACTTGTACTACAGTGGTTGCCACAAAAATAGATCTGAAAATGCATCCATCCTACTTTTGCTGAACCAGTTATTCAGAAAATGTTGTGATATGACTGCTCGTGCAGCCATCATGATGACTGGTAAGCTTGCAAAGATATGTAAAGTATGATCCTCAGTATTCAAGAACCTCAGACTCCAGTGTGCAAGAGAGCATGGTAAGCATAATAGTGACAACAGAATTGTAAAGAGTGACAAGTATCCATTAATGCATAATATTCATCTTGCAATTGTCACCCTTCGTTTGATGAATCGCAGATTTCAAATGTACCTTAAGGAAAGAGCAGCAGTGTGCCAGAAAGATGGAGTGTGGACAGGCAAAGCAAAGATAACCGAAGTGAAAAGACGCGGGAAGACTACTTGGTACCTTCAAGGTTTTATGAATGGCTGGAGCTTCTTGTGTTTACGTAGGCTGGGGCACTGGAACATCACGTGAGTCTCCAGTTGTGCACTGTATAAATCCAGGTGGCACCCGTCACTGAGATTACAACATGAATGGCACTCCCTAGGGATGGACGTGAGTCTGAGTGAACTCCGGGAGATGGTGATGGATAGGGAGGCCTGGCGTGCTGCGATTCATGGGGTCGCAAAGAGTCGGACACGACTGAGCGACTGAACTGAGGGAAGTACAGCCCCAAACCTGCCTGATTATATGTAATAGCAGGAGTTTAGAAATGGGGGAAGGAGAATGTACAATATCTATAAAGCTTCATAACTCACTTCAAGGACACTGAGGTCTCTTCATTTTAATAGTTTGTTCTTTGTAATATTATGTGCCTTAGTGAAATTTTACCTACACTGCATGGCTTTAGCCCCAGGACAAGAATATCATCTATATAAAAGCACCTGATTTGATTATGTATCATCACCTAATCTGGGTGAATCTGTAAACTATGGGAGTTTTTGAACTTTGAAAAGCCTAACCCTAACCCTAACCCTAACCCTAACCCCTAAGCCAAACATCCCTAAGTTATTCCATAAACGTAAGACCAATGTAGAGGACATACAGGTAGGCACTAATTCCAGCATAATGCATACTTATGAAATCATGTAATGGTCAGCTATATCTCTTTAAAGAAAGAAAGCAAGTCCAGCAACCAGATCTAAAGATTTGGGCCCAATGAGCTCAAAAATAAAATGTTAATAGAAGTACAGTCAGAAAAGGGGCAGAAATCTACCTCAAATGAGGCCATGAAGGCTTTGTAACAAATCAGAGAGAACTCAAGGTTTTGTCACTGCTGAAGATCCCAGTAGACAAGCAAAAAGAAAGGACTTTTACTGTCCAAAGTCTAGTGTGACTTGGGGCTGGGAAAGAGTCTGGCTAAATGCAGACAAAGACAAGAATTCACACAAACATCTCAGGACTGAATGTATCAAATACATTCATACATCAGGAATGTATTTGAAGAGTCATTTGGTGTTTTAAGCAAGCAGTAAAGATATTCATTTCATCATATTCTTGTAAGTGATAATTAATCATGGATTACCTTAAAACTACATCAAAATATGAATGACAAAGGGTAGGCTTTTTAACTGATGGAGCTTTAATTTTGATTTGTTTAAATCCCTTCTTTCACTTACAGGGAATCAGAAAAGCAAAGGGAAGAATCGATGCTTTTGAACTGTGGTGTTGGAGAAGACTCTTGAGGGTCCCTTGGACTGCAAGGAGATCCAACCAGTCCATTCTGAAGGAGATCAACCCTGGGATTTCTTTGGAAGGAATGATGCTAAAGCTGAAACTCCATTAATTTGGCCACCTCATGCGAAGAGTTGACTCATTGGAAAAGACTCTGATGCTGGGGGGGGGATTGGGGGCAGGAGGAGAAGGGGACGATCGAGGATGAGATGGCTGGATGGCATCACGGACTCGATGGACGTGAGTCTGGGTGAACTCCGGGAGATGGTGATGGACAGGGAGGCCTGGCGTGTTGCGATTCACGGGGTCGCAAAGAGTCGGACACGACTGAGCGACTGAACTGAACTGAACTGAAGTGATCTGGTTAACAGTTAAGAGAACTGCTTGCAAGAACAGTTAGAAATCCTTTCAATTTACTATTCAGACCTTGAAACCAATTTCTATATTATTCAGCTTCTTCTTCCTAAACTGTAGATGCAGATTAAAGTATAATTCAAATGACTTATGACCAAATATTCTGTCTTTTCTCTCAGTAAACAGCCTAGAATCTCAATGTCTAAATGAGGGGCCTGCTTTCTCTGCAGTTTCTCAGTTTATCCTCACAATATGCTTGACCTCCATGGCTGTCTGCCCCTGAATTTCTTCAGCCCCTATACACCACACACATGCCAGCTCAGCTCCAATCAGAAAGAATAAATGCAAATAAGCCATGCTAGTTTTGCAAAACTAACCCTAATATGGTGTTAATGTCACAGGGTTCACCTTCATTCAATAAATGTTTATTCAGTATCTACTAGAAGGAAATGGCAATCCACTCCAGTATTCTTGCCTGGAGAATCCCATGGATGGAGAAGCCTAATAGGTTATAGTCCATGGGGTCGCAAAGAGTCGGACACGACTGAGCGACTTCACCTTCACCTTCACTATAAACTTGAGGGGAGATTGTTTCCCAATATAAGTCTTCCTTTCTTAGTAGCAATGTGATTTGGATAGTTAGGAATTACCCCTTATCAAATCAGTCAATCCTAAAGGAAATCAGCCCTGAATATTCATTGGAAGGACTGATGCTGAAGCTGAAACTCCAATATTTTGGCCACCTGATGCAAAGAACTGACTCATTGGAAAAGACCCTGATGCTGGGAAAGACTGAAGGCAGGAGGAGAAGGGGATGACAGAGGATGAGATGGTTGTATTGCATCACTGACTCAATGGACATGAGTTTGAGCAAGCTCTGGGAGTTGGTGATAGACAGGGAGGCCTGGTGTGCTGCAGTCTATGGGGTCGCAAAGAGTCGGACACGACTGAGCAGCTGAGCTGACTAGGCTGGCTAGACTTTAATTAAAGTGGAGGAGCATGAGATTTCAGCGAGGCGTTCAGATCTGGAACGTGATCAGAGCCCCACCCAGAGCAGACTCAACATTCTGATCACCAGCTGGAGGACACGCTAGCTCCTGTCTGCTCCAAGAGCTCCCCAAATCCTTGCCACAAGTTTGCTTTTAGTCAGTTTCCCCAGATCGCACTAGTGGTAAAGAATCCACCTGTCAATTCAGGAGACAAAGAGATGAGGGTTCGATCCTTTTGTCAGGAAGATCCCCTGAAGAAGGACATGGAGACCCACTCCAGTATTCTTATCCGGAGAATCCCTTGGACAGAGGAGCCTAGTGGGCTGCCACCCATGGGACTGCAAAGAATCAGACATGACTGAAGCAACACGGCATGCATATAGTTAGTCACAGTTGTTTTCTCTTGTTTGGAGCCTTAGCTGATAAAATATCTATCATGTGGTCACCTCTATGTTACATGCCAAATACTAACAACAGAAAGACAATATAAAGGAGTTAAAAGACAAAGCTCCATTTCTTATACAGCTAAAAAGGCAAGACATGCATATAAGAAACAAACAGAATGCAACAGGTCGTTTATTACCGAACTGACTGTTGTGGACAGTAAAACTTATAGAGATACAGAAAAGAAAGGGGAGATCAGAAAAGGCTAGAGATACAAACAATATAAAAGGAAAGAAAAACCACCAGTTAGATGTGGGCAATCAAATAAAGTAGAACTTTGAATCCAGAATGAACAAAATCTGTTACAAGAGTAGCAAGAACTGATCTTCATAAAGATTATAATTTTATTAGTAAAGCAGGGCCATTTTACTGAAGGCACGTGAGCAGAGAGAGAAAATGAGCACAAACAGTTGTCGAGAGGAACGGAATGCTCACCGGGAGGTACTGGAAAAGAAACCAACAAGCAGAAGCCAGAAAAGTAGGAAAGAGAAAGAACCAGGGCATTTGAGACAGACCCTCACCTTCTCCAGTCCTCAGTCTCCTCGTCAGTAGAGTGAGGGCACCCGTGACTCCACCGCATTGGGTGTGGAGATGACAAGATGAGTTATATGTGAAGCACCTAAACTATTTGCATCCGATTAATGAATGCCACAGATCCGCACATTCAAGGAAAGCAGGATCTCCAGTTTAAGCTTCCAAGAGGTTCAAGCCAAGAACAGTCTGTGAAATTGAGTTACTGGTTCACTGCCCAGTCAAGGAAACAATTTTGAGATAGAAGTGAGATTACAGCTGCTTAAAAAGAGAATGAGTGGTGAAAACATGAAGATGTGAGCTTTTAATTCAAAAGTTTGGTGATGAAATAAAAGTGAGAAAAAATGTTTTATAAAGAGCAGGCAGGGCCCACAACATTTGAAGGCACAAGAGAAGGACCTGCAAGGTGAAAGGATAGAGTTTGAGTCTAATGTCTTCATGGGAGTCACAAAAAAAATCCAGGACACAGAGTAGATTATTTGAGGAAGTAAACACTTCCTCTGAGTCTGGAAGAGAAAATAAAAGCATATTTTAAAAGAAAATGAAATACTGGAGAGTAAAGTTCATAATGAAATTCAGGGCCAATTTTCCTGATCTCATAATGAAGTAAGATGATGAAGCTATGGAAAACTGTAAAATGCTAGAATATGATGACTCTGCACACCTCATTGAGGCTGTCTGATTATTTTCAATAAGAAAATTATAGGAAAGCTATACCTATTGAGGACTTCCCTGGTGGCTTAGCAGGTGAAGAATCCACCTACAATGCACGAGACCCCAGTTTGAATCCTGGGTCAGGAAGATCCTCTGGAGAAGGGACAGGCTACCCACGTCAGTATTCTTGGGCTTCCCTGGTGGCTCAGATGGTAAAGAATCCACCTGCGATGTGGGAGGCCTGGGTTCAATCCCTGGGTTGGGAAGGTCCCCTGGAGGAGGGCAAGGCAACCCACTCCAGTATTCTTGCTTGGAGAATTCCATGGACAGAGGAACTTGGTGGGTTACAGTCCATAGGGTTGCAAAGAGTCAGACATAGCTGAGCGGCTAAGCACAGCACATGCCTACTGAAAGCATAAANTCTAGTATTCTTGCTTGGAGAATTCCAGGGACAGAGGAACTTGGTGGGTTACAGTCCATGGGGTTGCAAAGAGTCAGACATAGCTGAGCGGCTAAGCACAGCACATGCCTACTGAAAGCATAAAATTTTAAGTGGCCTGTTAGAATGAGTGTTTAAAACAAAACCCCTAAATCATGAAGAGAGGACTGTCACTGGGAGGGCTCAGATTGGAAAAGATATCATGGAGTAGATTTCTACACAGAGAAAGAAGGAAAAAAAATAAGAGAATGTCCAATGCCCCATACATTTCTTCACTACTAAGAATTTCTATAAAAATAACCAGATAAGATTTTATATTAACAATATCAAATAGGAAGTCCATGAAATTAAAAGACGCTTGTTCCTTGGAAGAAAAGCTATGATAAACCTAGACAGTGTATTAAAAAGCAGAGACATCGCTTTACCAACAAAGGTCTTTCTAGTCAAAGCTATGGTTTTTCCAGTAATCGTGTATAGATGTGAGAGCTGGAACATAAAGAAAGCTGAGGGCCAAAGAATTGATGCTTTTGAACTGTGATGTTGGAGAAGAATTTTGGGTCCCTTGGACTGCAAGGAGATGTCAGTCCTGAAGGAAATCAGTCCTGAATGTTCATTGGAAGGACTGATGCTGAAGGGGACGCTCCAATATTTGGCCACCTGATGGGAAGAACTGACTCATTTGAAAAGATCCTGATGCTGGGAAAGATTGAGGGCCAGAGGAGAAGGGGGTGACAGAGGGGGAGATGGTTGGATGGCATCGCCGACTTGATGGACATCACTTCAGTTCAGTTCAGTCTCTCAGTCGTGTCCGACTCTTTGCGACCCCATGAACTGCAGCACGCCAGGCCTCCCTGTCCATCACCAACTCCTGAAGTTCATTCAAACTCACGTCCACCTAGTCGGTGATGCCATCCAGCCATCTCATCCTCTGTTGTCCCCTTCTCCTCCTGCCCCCAATCCCTCCCAGCATCAGAGTCTTTTCCAATGAGTCAACTCTTCGCATGAGGTGGCCAAAGTACTGGAGTTTCAGCTTTAGCATCATTCCTTCCAAAGAGGAAGGCTT
>SJYX01014341.1:29666-59839 GCA_006410675.1 Oreotragus oreotragus
GAGTCCGTGATGCCATCCAGCCATCTCATCCTCGGTCGTCCCCTTCTCCTCCTGCCCCCAATCCCTCCCAGCATCAGAGTCTTTTCCAGTGAGTCAACTCTTCGCATGAGGTGGCCAAAGTACTGGAGTTTCAGCTTTAGCATCATTCCTTCCAAAGAAATCCCAGGGCTGATCTCCTTCAGAATGGACTGGTTGGATCTCCTTGCAGTCCAAGGGACTCTCAAGAGTCTTCTCCAACACCACAGTTCAAAAGCATCAATTCTTTGGCGCTCAGCTTTCTTCATAGTCCAACTCTCACATCCATACATGACCACAGGAAAAACCATAGCCTTGACACAGTAGGTTATCATTGTATAAAACATTTTGAAATGAATCTCTTTGGGGAAAAGATCATAAGGAAAGGGTAATATTGATTCTTCTCTTAAGAGAAGAATCAAAAATTTGGTGAGGAACTTTCTCTTAATACCATTTTGTACCATTGGAATTTTGAAATAGGTGTTGACAATCCATTTGGAACAATTATTATTTTCACTAACGTGAACATATACAAAGCTAATCAAAACTAGGACAGTTATATATACATTGCTTTAATATTTTCTCACTTATAGACTTCCTTTGCCTAATACAGCCAGAAGCAGAGTTGCTTAGCTGCTATTCATGATCTTCTCTTTCCTCCTATTACCTGTGAAGCAGCAATTCAGTTTTATTAAACTAGGGGGTGTGGGGGGGTGTTGATTATATCAGCACATTACATGAGTATGACCTATTGCCTCAGCATATTTCTCATCACCTCAGCCATTTTCATTATCCATGGTATCTACTCAGATTAAAATCCTAGCTGGCTCCTCTCAGAGCTCTTGATTCTAGCTCCTGGGGTTTCCCAAGGCCTGATTCATGTTCTACCTAACAAAAAACTTCTTCCTGTGAGTTCTCTATCAGCTTAGATGAAGGCTTTCCCTAGAGTTTATAGGATATGAATCAGAGCTGGGTAAATCCCCTTGAATTAGAGTAATCTCTTTATTTACACACTTTTCAGCATGTTATTTTTTAAACCTCCAAAAGATGAAACTTTTGCCAGCATTTTCAGGAATGAAGCTGTTTTCATAAGGTGGGGACAGAGCAAACAGAAGGTCAACATGAGGGACAGAGGAATTAAGAAACCCAAAAGGGCTGGCCAATTGGACAAGACCTTATGATCTCATTTTTCTCTGTCCACAAGGATCCCAGTGTCTGAACGTTCTGACATGTTGCAAAATTTCTCCTGTTAGTCTCACCTATCTGAATGCATGAGAATCATCTATATTAAATACCTGGAGATCCCATCCCCATTTTTTCCATTTAAGGAATGTTATACAGTCCTTCTTCACCAGGTAGGAGCTGCCGGACAGCTTTTAAGCATGTCCTAACCACATTTATCCAACTTTTATGTACATTTATGGAGATTTTGTTCAAGTGGGGTTTCTGAATCAGAAGTCCTGGTTTGGGCCTGAGATTCTGCATTTCTACCCAGTAGTGCCAATGCTACTGATCCAGAGGATGTACTTTGAGCAGAAAGGCCCTAGAGTGATCTTAACATTAAGAAGAGACCACAGCAAGCAGGACCCTTCTGAGTTTGCACAAACACGTGTTGAATGCAAGGCCTATTGAGTGCAGCACTTTCACAGCATCATCTTTTAGGACTGGAAGTAGCTCAACTGGAATTCTATCACCGTCATTAGCTTTGTTCATAGTGATGCTTCCTAAGGCCCACTTGACTTCACATTCGAGGATGTCTGGCTCTAGGTGACTGATCACACCATCATGGTTATCTGGGTCATTAAGACCTTTCTTGTATAGTTGTTCTGTATATTCTTGCCACTTCTTCTTAGTATTTTCTGCTTCTGTTTGGTTCACAGCATTTCTCTCCTTTATTGTGCCCATTTTTTCATGAAATGTTCCCTTGCTGTCTCTAATTTTCTTGAAGATATCTCTGGTCTTTCCCATTCTATTGTTTTCCTTTTTTTTTTTTTTTTTTCACTGATCACTAAGTAAGGCTTTCTTATCTCTCCTTGGTATTCTTTGGAACCTTGCATTCAGTTGGGTATATCTTTCCTTTTTTCCTTTGTCCTTAGCTTATCTTCTTTTCTCAACTATTTGTAAGGACTCCTCAGACAACCCTTTTGCCTTTTTGCTTTCTTTCTCTTGGGGATGGTCTTGATTCCTGCTTCCTGTACAGTGTTACAAACCTCCATACATAGTCCATCAGGCACTCTGTCTATCAGATCTAATCCCTTGAATCTATTCTCACTTCCACTGCATAATCGTAAGGGATTTGATTTAGGTCATATCTGAATGGGCTAGTGGTTTTCCCTCCTTTCTTCGGTTTTAGTCTGACTGACAAGATGGCAGAGTAGAAGGACGTGCGCTCATCTTCTCCTGCAATAACGTCAAAATTAAAGCTCGCTTCTGAACAGCCATCAACAGGAGAATGTTGGATCCCACCAAAAAAAATATCTCATGTCCAAGGGCAAAGGAGAAGCCCCAGCAAGATGGTAGGAGGGGTGAAATCGCCTTTAGAATCTAACCCCATTCCCACCAGAGATGCTTGGAGGGCTCAGACAAAACCTTGTGTGCACCAGAACCCGGAGACCCCACAGAGACTGAGCCAGGCCTGGCTTGGAGTGGCTGAGTGTCTCCCGTGGAAGTGTGGGTCAGCAGTGGCCTGCTGCAGGGGCAGGGGCTCTGGGCGCAGCAGGCCTGGTCACACAGAGTGTGACATAAACCCTTCTGAAGGAGGTCACCATTAACCCCACCACAGAGCTGCTGAGCAGACAACCAGCTGCAGAACAATTATACCAGATAAATGTTCTCACTGTTAAGAAAATTCCAAGACCCATGACAGGTTTCCCAACCTGGGGATCTGGCAAAGGGCCTGAGGACCCCCAGGGAATCTGACTTTGGCGGCCAGTGGGGCTTGATTACAGAACTTGCACGGGACTGGGGAAACAGACTCTCAGAGTCTTGTGCCCATCAGGACCCAGGAAAAAGGAGCAGGGGCCCCACAAGAGACTGGCTCAGACTTTTCCCTTTATACCAACATAATATTGTATTAAAATCTGTGGCCCTGGGGCCTGACTGCTTGAATGTCAATCTACCCAGCACTAGCTGTGCGATTTTTGGAAAATTTGGCCCAGTTTTCTCATCTGTAACATGGGGAAATAATAGCATCTACTTGATAGGATTGTATAAAGCAATTACAGCACTATCTAGTACATAGTTGGTGATGGACAGGGAGGCCTGGCGTGCTGCAATTCAGGGGGTCGCAAAGAGTCAGACACAACTGAGCGACTGAACTGAACTGAACTGAAATATGTTGATGGACACTCTACCTCTATCTGACTACTCTTCCCAAAGTTATCAGTTGATAATTGGTTAATTCTAATAAAATTATTACTAATCAATAAAGCAACTGGCTAGTAGCCATATAAACAAGCTAGTAAAAGTTTAATGATTTTCCCTTTTCTCTGGTCCATTTGAACACTTGTGTAGAAAAAAGGACTATAGAAACATGGAATCCGGAAGATATCTTAGACACAACCTATTATATTTAAGTACAGTTAAGAAATTCAAAACATAGGAAAATGAGCTCTTCAGAAATGCACCTTAGTATCTCAGGGATGGGAAATGTCCACAAAAACACCCTAAAGATTCTCATCTCTCCTTAGTTATCACTGTCAACCTCCTTTCCCAGTGAATCTTTGCCTTGTTGCTGTTGCTTAGCTGCTAAGTTGTACCTGACTCTTTTGCGACTCCATGGACTGTAGCCACCAGGCTCCCCTGTCCATGAGATTTTCCAGGCAAGAATACTGGGACAGGTTGCATTTCCTATTCCAGGGTGTCTTCTTGACCTGGAGATGAAACCTGTGTCTCCTGCACTGGCAGGACGTTCTTCACCACCAAGGAAGTGTAGGAGCTGTCGAGTGACAAAGCTTATGAGCCTCTCAATTTTACTTTATTCTCTGCTTTTACCAAGCATCCTCTGTGAGAACAGCGGAACACCCAGTTAGATCCCAATCATCCTCTGTGAAAACAGCGGAATACCCAGTTAGATCCCAATCATCCTCTGTGAGAACAGCGGAACACCCAGTTAGATCCCAATCATCCTCTGTGAGAACAGCGGAACACCCAGTTAGATCCCAATCATCCTCTGTGAGAACAGCGGAACACCCAGTTAGATCCCAATCATCCTCTGTGAGAACAGCGGAACACCCAGTTAGATCCCAATCATCCTCTGTGAGAACAGCGGAACACCCAGTTAGATCCCAATCATCCTCTGTGAGAACAGCAGAACACCCAGTTAGATCCCAATCATCCTCTGTGAGAACAGCGGAACACCCAGTTAGATCCCAATCATCCTCTGTGAGAACAGCGGAACACCCAGTTAGATCCCAATCATCCTCTGTGAGAACAGCAGAACACCCAGTTAGATCCCAATCATCCTCTGTGAGAACAGCAGAACACCCAGTTAGATCCCAATCATCCTCTGTGAGAACAGCGGAACACCCAGTTAGATCCCAATCATCCTCTGTGAGAACAGCGGAACACCCAGTTAGATCCCAATCATCCTCTGTGAGAACAGCAGAACACCCAGTTAGATCCCAATCATCCTCTGTGAGAACAGCAGAACACCCAGTTAGATCCCAATCATCCTCTGTGAGAACAGCGGAACACCCAGTTAGATCCCAATCATCCTCTGTGAGAACAGCGGAACACCCAGTTAGATCCCAATCATCCTCTGTGAGAACAGCAGAACACCCAGTTAGATCCCAATCATCCTCTGTGAGAACAGCAGAACACCCAGTTAGATCCCAATCATCCTCTGTGAGAACAGCGGAACACCCAGTTAGATCCCAATCATCCTCTGTGAGAACAGCGGAACACCCAGTTAGATCCCAATCATCCTCTGTGAGAACAGCAGAACACCCAGTTAGATCCCAATCATCCTCTGTGAGAACAGCAGAACACCCAGTTAGATCCCAATCATCCTCTGTGAGAACAGCGGAACACCCAGTTAGATCCCAATCATCCTCTGTGAGAACAGTGGAACACCCAGTTAGATCCCAATCATCCTCTGTGAGAACAGTGGAACACCCAGTTAGATCCCAATCATCCTCTGTGAAAACAGCAGAACACCCAGTTAGATCCTTTGAAATAAGTCTCCTACAGGTGTCTTTCAGCTGACCATACAATTTATGCTGAGGGACTCAAAAGTGCCCCTGGGGTCCTACAGAGCTGCTCCAGGACCTCAGGACTGAAGCAGTTCTGATGTTACTGTCTGCAACTTCTCCAAAGAAAGTCTGGACTGTAGCCAACGTTGCAATTATAAGAGAGAAAGTCAGTCATTCAGTGCAAGCACTATTTAGGCTATTGGTCAGAACTATACCGCCTTTTAACTATTTTATTATGGGCAATGTGATTTAGAGAAAAATCATACAAAGCAAAACTGATAGGAAGCAAGAGTTGAAGCTGAGGAGGAAACTGACACTGACTTCCTTGAACACCCTGAGCCACCTGTGCTGTAGATGGTAGCCACAAGACTTGAAAGAAGCAAGCAAACTTGACGTTGACAATTCTTCAAATAGAGTACATCTCACCAAATTACATCAACACATGTGTCAGTCTTACTTGCTGGAGGATTTAGTCTATGCTTTTACTCTGTTTTGGTCGAATACTATGTCAATTAGGGTAGACCAAATGCTGGACCAGAGATCAGCCACTTAAAGAGCAAGGAGTTTATTTTCTTCTCATACCAGGAAAGCTGGGAAATGCAGCCTTTAGCCAGATAATCACTTTCCAGTCCCCAGTTAGATGACTCCTAAGTGAGTCATAGTGAGAACGTATGGTTGATTTACAACATTGTGCCAATTTCTGCTATGCAGCAAAGCGATTCAGTTTTACACATAAAAAGTTATTTTTAAATATTCTTTTCCAACAGAAAAATATCTTTTAAGCTCAATATCTTCTAAATTTTTGTGAACTAGACACATTCCAGTACAATGATCTTGCATCCAGTAAAACTAATTCTTCCAATCCCACTATTTCATGACTATCAGAATTGGTTTTCTCAGGAATAACTCCAACTCACACTGTTCACTTTTTCTATCTTATAATATTAACTCATACTAGTCTCTCTAGTGCTTCATTATATTGCTATCTCATGTGCACTTATGAAAGACCGCAAACTTCTTAATGATACCTTAATATTGTAGTACTTAGAAAAATTAAAAACTTGTAGGTACTTAATAAAAATCATTAATCTGAAGCAAATGCATCTGAGCCAGAAAAATGTCCATTCATGAAATAAATGGAATAACTGCTAACGTTCCAGTAGTGATTCATTGATAATACTGTACAATTCCATACTACTAAACAGGAGTGAAAATAAAATGAAGATTAACACCAAGCTGGACCAGAGAGCAAAAGCTGGTCTAGGAAAATAGTAAAAGCAAAAAGAGAAACGGTAGCAAAAGCAAAGGACAGAAGAAAGCAGATGTGGAAATTAAACAGTAAAAAGCACACGGCCAAGGAATACGGTCCAACCCAATGTGAGTTTTGTAAAATACAAAATCAGTGTTGCCACATCAGTCTTCAGGGTAAAAACACTGCAGGGAAACAAAGCACATTTCAAGAAAGGAATAGCAGATCCTGGAAAGATAGTCAATTTTACAGCACTTTGGCATAGCCACTCCCTTTTCTTCTACCTCTGACTTCTTGGCAGCAGAGTGCCGTTGGAATTCTACAAGAGGTGAAGGTGGAGATGGGAAAGGATGACTGTAGTGAAGCAACTGGAGAGGCAGGAAGATAAGGTAGACGAGGCAGAAGAAGGGAGGTAAGGGGCTAGAGCAGAGCGACAACCAAACCAACAGAGCCTCTTCAGACGGGGCGGCTCCTGCCACTCTCCACACGGCCTGAAGCAGTCCTCGTGCACAGCGGAAACAAGTGGCACCGACCAACATGTGAACTGAAGTGAAACGGGACAAAGCAAAGCAAGAGAGGAGCAGACACATGAGAGCAAGCGAGAGGCAGACACACGAGAGCAAGCGAGGAGCAGACACATGAGAGCAAGAGAAGAGCAGACACACGAGAGCAAAGCAAACAATGGCTTAACAGTCAATGCTGGAATGAACGACAAGCTGAACTGAGAGATGAGAACTTTAGAATCAAATACAACAAGAGAAGAGGCAACAATAGGTCAAATTTCTGATTCCAAATATGCCAAGGTAACCAGAAAAGCTGCAGGGCCCCAGGCAACATAAAAACAAGCTAACCCTTTTGGAAAATTAAGATATTAAGATGTTTATGATTTAGGAAAAAAATATTATTGTTATCTTTAAACAAAAAATATTCCAACTTCCCCCCATAAGGCTGCCGGGAGATGCAGAAAAATACCTGAATTCTAGTTTAGTCTAGTTTTAGCCAGTGACAACTTGTGACCAACAGAAAGTCATTTATATATATGGGTTGGCCGAAAGGTTCATTCTTTTCTGTAAGAAGGCTCTAGTAGGGCTTAACTGTCTTTAACTTCATTTGAAACAATTTTGTTAGACTGAATTGTGACAGCTGTCATATCAGCATGCATATTTTTTAGAAAAATCAAAATTGGTGAAATTTGGTGTGGCCACTTTATGATTGAATATGGGAGAAAGGAGCAACGTTTTCAGCATATTATGGTTTATTATTTCAAAAAAGGTGAAAACATAACAGAAGCACCTAAAAAGATTTTTGCAGTGTATGGAGAAGATGCCGTGACTGATCAAATGTGTCAAAAGTGATTTGTGAAGTTTTGTGCTTAAGATTTCTCTCTGGAAGATGCTCCACTGTCAGTTAGACCAATTGAAGCTGATAGTTATCAAATCAAGACATTAACTTAATTCATGTGAATGTATGGCAAAAACTGCCACAATGTTGTAAAGTAATTAGCCTCCAATTAAAATTTTTTAAAATAACATTTCAAAAAAGAAAAAGAAAGCTTAGCATCGAAGAACTGATGCTTTTGAACTGTGGTATTGGAGAAGACTCTTGAGAGTCCCTTGGACTGCAAGGAGATCCAACCAGTCCATCCTAGAGGAAATCCTTCCTGAAAAGTCATTGGAAGGACTGATGCTGAAGCTGAAGCTCCTATGCTTTGGCCACCTGATGGGAAAAACTGACTCATAGGAGAAAACCCTGAAGCTGGGAAAGACTGAAGGCAGGAGGAGAAGGGGACGACAGAGGATGAGATGGCTGCATGGCATCACTTACTCGATGGACATGAGTTTGGGTGAACTCTGGAAGTTGGTGATGGACAGAGAAGGCTGGCATGCTGCAGTCCATGGGGTTTCAAAGAGTTGGACACAAGTGAGCAACTGAACGGAGCTGACTGAACTGAACTAGTGATTAAAATACTTTCCAGGTTGAACATTAATTCCTTCCACATTTTTTTAAACACCTTTATTTGTGCACAGATTTAAATTTGTATGTAGCCAAGCTGATATTTTTCTTTATGATTTTCTCTTTTGCCTTTAAACATAGAAAGTGATTTTCCTTAAAGAGTTTAAATAAATATTCATATATGTTTTCTTCTAAAACAAAAACAAAAATAATTATCTATTTTCAATTTTTAAAAAAGATATTAACTGAGAATAAACAATCATCATGCCACACATGGCCGGCGTACTCATAATGTCCAAATCAGGTGTGGGAATCATTTGCACCAGGTTGGTTATGTTAATCAGTTTGATATTTGGGTTCCACATAAGCGAAAAAACACCTTCTTGACCATATTTCTGCAAGTGATCTTCTACTGAAACATGAGAAAAACATTCTGGTTTTAAAGCAAATTGTGTCAGGTGATGAAAAGTGAATACTGTATGATAATGTTGAACAAAAGAGATCATGGGGCAAGTGAAATAAACCACCACTGGTCTTCAAAGTGATGTCATGCATATGCTGAGGTTGGAAGGGAGCTCTCTATAATGAGCTGCTGCTGCTGCTGCTAAGTCACTTCAGTCGTGTCCGACTCTGTGTGACCCCATAGACGGCAGCCCACCAGGCTCCCCCATCCCTGGGATTCTCCAGGCAAGAATACTGGAGTGGGTTGCGATTTCCTTCTCCAATGCATGAAAGAGAAAAGTGAAAGTGAAGTCGCTCAGTCGTGTCCGACTGTTAGCGACCCCATGGACCGCAGCCCACCAGGCTACTCCGTCCATTGGATTTTCCAGGCAAGAGTACTGGGGTGGGGTGCCATTGCCTTCCCTGCTATAATGAGCATCTTCTGGAAAATAAAACAATTAATTCCAACAAGTACTGCTCCCAACTAGACCAACTGACTTGACAAAAAGTATCTGGAATTAGTCAACAGAAAAAGCACAATATTCCATCAGGATAGCAGAAGACCACCTGTTTCTTTGATAACCAGGCAAAAACTGTTACAACTTGGCTAGGAAGTTCTGATAATCACTGTATCCACCAGCTATTGCACCATCAAAGTTTCATTTATTTTAGTCTTTACAAAATTCTCTTAATGGAAAAAAGTTCATTTCCCTGGAAGACTGTAAAGGGCACTTAGAACATTCTTTTTTTTTTGCTCAGAAAAATAAGTTTTGGGAAGATGGAATTACGAAATTGCCTGGAAAATAGCAGAAAGTAGTAGAGCAAAGAATCAGACTCTTGTGAGCAGCTGAGCACAAGTAAAACAAAACAGTGAATATGTTGTTCAATAAAGCTCTGAGTGAAAATGAAAAATGTGTCTCTCAGAACACAGAAGAAACTTTTTGGCAACCAAATATATAAATATATATAATATTAAATTTGTTGAAAAAATACAAAAGAAAAAATATATATCTACTCAAGGTTAAATGAGAATTTGGACCCAGATTCACTAAATCTTCAAAGTGAAAAAGTTATTTCCTATTACTTTTATCTCCTTGGCACATCTTTAGCAAGAAGTTGAATTGGAAAACTATAGCCACCCTGCTTATCTAATTACTATTTCAGACAGATCTTGTTTCCAAGTTTTGAACTGTGCTTTACTTTAACTACATTCTGTTAACACCATTCACTACTTCCATTTACTTTTTTAAACATTCATTTTTGGTCGCACCTGCTGTTCATTGCTGCATGCAGGCTTGGTCTAATTTTTGGTCACGCTCGGTCTTCCCCGCTGCATGCAGTCTTGCTCTAATTTTTGGTCGCGCCCGGTCTTCCCCGCCACATGCAGGCTTGCTCCAGTTGCGGCAAGCAGGAGCTGCTCTGGTTGCAGGGTGCCGGCTCTTCTTGTTCCGGCTACAGGCTTTACTGCACAGGCTTCAGCAATTGCAGCTCGTGGGCTTAGCTTCTCTGTGGCACGTGGAATCTTCCGGGGCCAGGGATCTAACCCATGTCCCCTGCAATGGCAGGCAGATTATTCACCACTGCATCACCAGGGAATGGCATTTAAAACTTACCATGTGCCAGGAACTGTGCTAAACCCAAGCAACATTTATTCTCTAAGCTAATCTGCAGTCATTATTACTGTGACTGTTCCCGTTGTTCACGTTATTATTACCCTCATCTTACAAATGAGAACATGAGAAAAGAAATTTTGAGTAAGTTTACCAAAATCACACAGACAGCACCTGGCAGAGCTGGAATCAGAATGCAAGGCTGTTTATCTCCAGGCGTGTTTTCTTTACATGACACTACATGAGTCTCCCTGGAGTCTGGCAACTGCATGGAAGGATAATATTGGACATCCGGAAAAGAATCAATGAAAGGAGCAGTGGGAATGGTCACACAGGACCAGGAATAATATGTGATCAAATTGGAAAAACTCCTAATTCATAGATCATTAAGGAGAGCACTCAGAAAGTTGCAGTCATTGTCCTGGGGGGAAAAAGTAGCCTAGACAGCTCTGATTCTGCTTAACAAAGCTGAAATTCTGGACTCAAAATAAAACTTTTCTATTAACTATGTCACAGAGAAAGTCACAAAATATTAATTTTTAAAAATCTGACTTTTAACAAAGTCCACAATATCACTGATACAATCAAAATTACTGGGAGTGCAAGAAAGAAGAAAATGCCACTAGTAATGAGTAGGGAAAAAAAAATCAGTCGGCAGAAACAGATTCAGAAATAACAGAGATAAAAGAGTTATCAGAAAGGACATTAAATAGTTAATGTAACTATTCTAGCATACAGAAAACTTGAACTTGCTAAAAGGAAGCATGAAAGATATTTCTTAAAAAGCTATAATTTAGACGCATTTTATATCTTTTTCTTGCCTAACCAACCTGGATAGAACTTTCAGTATTGTGCTGAATAAAAGTAGTGATAATGAACATCTTTGCTATGTTCTTGATCATAGAGAAAAGCTTTTCATTGTTGAGTATATTAGCTGTATATGACCAACCTAGACAGCATATTAAAAAGTAGAGAAATTACTTTGCCAACAAAGGTCCATTTAGTAAGGGTATAGTTTTTCCAATAGTCATGTATGGATGTGAGAGTTGGATTATAAAGAAACCTGAGCCCTAAAGAATTGATGCTTTTGAACTATAATGTTGGAGAAGACTCTTGAAAGTCCCTTGGACTGCAAGGAGATCCAACCAGTCCATCCTAAAGGAAATCAGTCCTGAATATTCATTGGAAGGACTGATGCTGAAGCTGAAACTCCAATACTTTGGCCACCACACGTGAAGGGTTGACTCACTGAAAAAGACCCTGATGCTGGGAGGGATTGGGGGCAGGAGGAGAAGGGAATGACAGAGGATGAGATGGTTGGATGGCATCACCAAATCAATGGACATGAGTTTGGGTGAACTCCAGGAGTTGGTGATGGACAAGGAGGCCTGGCGTGCTGCAGTCCACGGGGTCACAAAGAGTCGGACAAGACTGAGTCGGACAAGACTGAGCAACTGAACAGAACTGTCATACATGGCCTTTATTATATTCCCATTATACCTACTTTGTTGAGAGTTTTTATCATGAAAAGATGTTGAGTTTTGTCAAATGACTTTTCTGCACCTATTGAGATGATATGTACATTATTCATAAATATGTAAAACTCTACAATACTTTATTATTATTTTGTTGAAACACCCAATTATGTTTTAAAGAGATTTTTATAATAAGAAAATTTTACCATATATGTTTACCCATAAAAATCTTTCCTTTTTCTAAATGTGGCACATCACATTGATTAATTTGAGATGTTGAACCATCCTTGGAATAAATTCCATTTGATCATACTGTATGAACTCAGTTTGCTTTATTTTCTGATGATTTTCGCACCCATATTCATCGACAATATCATCCTGTAGTTTTCTTTATTTGTAGTGCCCTTATAAGATGAACTTGAAAGTATCCTCTCTTCTTCTATTTGGAAGAGTTTGAGAAGAATTGGTCTTAATTCTTCTTAGAAGTTTGATAGAACTCATCAGTGAAACCAGCTGGTCCTTTTCTTGGGCGATTATTAAGATCTGATTAAATTTCATTAGTAACTGGTCTGATTATATTTTCTCTTTCTTTATGATTCAGTCTTGGATACTTGTATGTTTCTAAAAATTTACCCACTTATCCTAGATTGTCAAATTCATTGGCATAGAATTATTCACAGTCATTCTTATGATCTGTTGTGCCTTTGTGTAGTCATCAGCCAAAATGTCTCTGCTTCTTTTATAACTATATTTATTTGAGTTGTCTCTGTTTTTTCTTGGTGAGTCTAGCTAGCGGTTGTCTAACTTTGTTTATCTTTTCAACAAACCAAGTCTTAGTTTCATTGATCTTTTTTTTGCTGCCCTTTTAGTTCCTATTTCTACCCTACTCTTTATTATATGCACCCTTCTGCTAGCTCTGTATGCGTGCTAAGTCGCTTCAGTCATGTCTGGATCACAGACCTCCAGGTTCCTCCGTCCATTGGACTCTCCAGGCAAGAGCAGTGGAGTGGGTCACTGTGCCCTCCTTCAGGGGCTCTTCCCAACCTGTGGTTCCTGCATTGCAGGTAGATTTTTTACTGCTGAGCCACAGGGAAGCCCTCTGCTAACTGTGGGCTTAGTTTCCTTTTTTCTCACTTTGAGGTGTAAAAGTTAGGCTGTTTGAAGTCTTTCTTTTTTCTTAATGTAGGCATTTATCACTACAAACTTCCCTCTTTGACTACTTTCAATACTTTGCACATCTTAAATGCATGCAATGTGTTAATTTTACCTCAACAAGTAGGAGACAAAAAGAACCAGTGGAGAGAAAATGTTAAAAGCAGGTAGAGGAAAAGACATTTTATGCTTGTCTTGCATCTCCTGCATTGCCAGGTGGACTCTTTACCGCTGTGCCGCCAGGGAGGCCCATAGGGATAACAGCAGATTTATTTTTAGAAATAACAGACGCCATTAGAGCAAATATTTAAAATAATGAAAGAAAAAATATTCAGCACAGTATCTTTGAAAATTAAAGGCAAGGAAGGCTGGGGAGGTGGTGGGGGTAGGAGGGGGTGGTCGTACAAAGATTGAAAGAATTCCTTACCAGCATATCTGAACTACAAAAGTGCTAAAGAGAGTCAGGAAGATTCCACAGAGGAGGATATGGCACCCCACTCCAGTACTCTTGCCTGGAAAACCCCACGGACAGAGGAGCCTGGCAGACTACAGTCCGTGGGGTCACAAAGAGTCAGACACCACTGAGGGGCTGAGCATGCCGTGTCCCTCAAGCAGAAGGAAAATGACTGCTGGAGGGAAGTATGGGTCTACAGAACATAAGAAGATCACAAGGAATGACACCTATATGGGTAAATATACATGGTAAAATTTTACGAATTCTGATTTTAAGAATCTCTTTAAAAAGTACTTGGCTATGTCAACAAAATAATAATGTATCGTGGGGTTTTAAATATGTATAATTAAAGTATATGACAACTGAACAGAAGCCAAGAAGGAAGGAAAACAAACACATTTTTATAACGTGTTTATACCACACATGAAATGATATATTACTTGAAGGTAAACTGATAATCTAGATATGTACTACAAATTATAAAGCAGCCATATACACACACACGCAAAAAGAACCATAACAAGTGAGCAAATATAGTGATAAAATGGAATCTTAAAAAAATACTGAATTAATTCAAAAGAAGACAGAAAAAGGAAAAGAAAATGTGGTAGAATAGAAAAATAGCAGAATAATAGATTCAAACCCAACATTATCAGTAAGTATATTAAATATAAATGATGTGAACAGGTATTCAGATTAAAAGGCAAACGTTGTCATGTTGTATGAAAAGAACAAGAGCTGCTACAAGAAGCCAACATTAAAGGTAAGATATAAATAGGTTAGAAATAAAATGTGGATGGAAATATACCATGCTTTAATTAATCAAAATCTGAGATGGCTCTATGAATATTAGACAAAGTAGATTTCAGAGCAAAACATTTTATCAGGAGTAAATTTTAACATAAAACTAGGTTTAATACTGACACAGATGTATCTAGGTACCTGACCAGTATATTGACAATCAATGGAAGAAAATGAATTATTCAAAAGTTAATGTTCAGATGTTGCTCACTTTCTCAGCTGTGTCTGACTCTTTGTGACTCAATGGACTGCACCACGCCAGGCTTCCCTGTCCATCACCATCTCCCAGAGTTTTCGCAAACTCATGTCCATTGCGTCGGTGATGCCACCGATGTAATATTGAAATAACTACTTGGGTTATTTGTTTGTTTGTTTTTGCTTAAAAAAAAAAAAAAAGTAGACGCCCGTCTCACACCCGTGTGTCTGTTTGTGCTCAGTCATGTCTGACTCTTTGTGACTTCCTGGACTGTAGACTGACAGACTCCCCTGTCCACCGTCCATCAGACTTTCCAGGAAAAAATGCTGGAATGAATTGCCATTTCCTACCAGGGATTGCCAGGGATCTTCCTGACCCAGGAATCAAACCTGTGTCTCTTGGGTCTTACTCCTTATCCCCAGTAAGTTCAGAGATATCAAGGATTTCATCGTAAAAAGTGAAACCATGATAGCATTAATGTGAACAAAAATTGTTCCCTTGTTTTAAACCTAGAATGGGTAAGGGTTTTCCAACTATGACACAAAAGAAGATATGAGGGGGGAAAAAAACTAATTAATTCAGCTACATTTTGAAAAATAAATCCGCCCAGCAGAAACCACTATCAGTTCAGTTCAGTCGCTCAGTCGTGTCCGACTCTTTGCGACCCCATGAATCGCAGCACGCCAGGCCACCCTGTCCATCACCAACTCCTGGAGTTCACTCAGACTCACATCCATTGAGTCCGTGATGCCATCCAGCCATCTCATCCTCTGTTGTCCCCTTCTCCTCCTGCCCTGAATCCCTCCCAGAATTAGAGTCTTTTCCAATGAGTCAACTCTTCGCATGAGGTGGCCAAAGTACTGGAGTTTCAGCTTTAGCATCATTCCTTCCAAAGAAATCCCAGGGTTGATCTTCAGAATGACTGGTTGGATCTCCTTGCAGTCCAAGGGACTCTCAAGAGTCTTCTCCAACACCACAGTTCAAAAGCATCAATTCTTCCGTGCTCAGCCTTCTTCATAGCTCAAATCTCACATCTATACATGACTACTGGAAAAACCATAGCCTCGACTAGACAGACCTTAGTCGGCAAAGTAAGGTCTCTGTTTTTGAATATACTATCTAGGTTGGTCATAAGTTTTCTTCCAAGGATTAAGCATCTTCTAATTTCATGGCTGCAATCATCTGCAGTGATTTTGGAGCCCAGAAAATTAAAGTCTGACACTGCTTCCACTGTTTCCCCATCTATTTCCCATGAAGTGATGGGACCAGATGCCATGATCTTTGTTTTCTGAATGTTGAGCTTTAAGCCAACTTTTTCACTCTCCACTTTCACTTTCATCAAGAGCCTTTTTAGTTCCTCTTCACTTTCTGCCATAAGGGTGGTATCATCTGCATATCTGAGGGTNGATGCCATGATCTTCGTTTTCTGAATGTTGAGCTTTAGGCCAACTTTTTCACTCTCCACTTTCACTTTCATCAAGAGGCTTTTTAGCTCCTCTTCACTTTCTGCCATAAGGGTGGTGTCATCTGTATATCTGATGTTATTGATATTTCTCCCGGCAATCTTGATTCCAGCTTGTGTTTATTCCAGTCTAGCGTTTCTCATGATGTACTCTGCATATAAGTTAAATAAGCAGGGTGACAATATACAGCCTTGACGTACTCCTTTTCCTATTTGGAACCAGTCTGTTGTTCCATGTCCAGTTCTAACTGCTGTTTCCTGACCTGCATACAGATTTCTCAAGAGGCAGGTCAGGTGGTCTGGTATTCCCATCTTATTCAGAATTTTCCACAGTTTATTGTGATCCACACAGTCAAAGGCTTTGGCATAGGTCTACTGGCAACAAATTCTATCACCTTTCATTTGTATGAAAAAAATAAAACACAAAACTTCATTTTGAAAGCTGCTTTCTCTGGAAAGAGAATTCTAGATTAATAGGATTTTCTCTGTTGCTTTCAGCACTTCAAAAATGTTGTTGAATTCTCTTCTGTTTCTAACGAGTTTCTAACGAGAAGTCTGTGTTCAGTTCAGTTGCTCAGTCGTGTCCAACTCTTTGTGACCCCATGAATCGCAGCACACCAGGCCTCCCTGTTCATCACCAACTCCCGGAGTTCACTCAGACTCACGTCCATCCAGCCGATGATGCCTGTTACCTTTGTTTCTGGGTACATAATGTCTTTTTAAAATTTCTCTTATTGCTTTCAAGATTTTGCCTTTATTGCTGGTTTCAGCAATTTGATTATAATGTTCCTTGGTGTTTATCCTGCTTGGGGTTCATTGAGCTTCTTTGCTCTGTGTATTTACAGTTNTCCAGCCGATGATGCCTGTTACCTTTGTTTCTGGGTACATAATGTCTTTTTTAAATTTCTCTTATTGCTTTCAAGATTTTGCCTTTATTGCTGGTTTCAGCAATTTGATTATAATGTTCCTTGGTGTTTATCCTGCTTGGGGTTCATTGAGCTTCTTTGCTCTGTGTATTTACAGTTTATCAAATTTGAAAAGATTTTGCCTGTTATTTCTTCAAATGTTTTTGCTGTTTCTACTTCTCTCCTTCTGGAACTACAGTTTCACGTGTGTCAGACTCTGTGATATTGTCCCATAGGTCACTGAGACTCGATTTTTTTCTCAATGTTCTTCTCTTTTTGCTTCATTTTGAAGTTTCTTAGGCTATGTCTTCAAGTATATAAATCTTCTCTTCTGCAATGTCTAAATACTTGTTTATTCTGTCCAATGAAATTTTCATTTCAAATATTTTTCATTTCTAGGAATTCATTTGGGGCTTTTACTATTTACTTCCTCCTTATGTTCATGTTTTCCTCTAAATCGTTTAAACATAATAAGTACATTTGCAAGAATTATTTTAGTATCCTTAAATATTAACTCCATCATCTCTCTCATTTCTCAATACATTTCCATTGATTTATTTTTCTTCTAGTTATGTGTAAAATTTTTCTGCATCTTTCCGTTTCTATTCATTTTTGATTGAATGCTACACAATGTAAGTTTGCTTTTGAGTACTGGATTTTGTTGTAATCCTTTAAAGAGGATTGCACTCCATTCTGGCATGCCGTTAAAAGACCAGGATGAACTTTTAGAGGCTTGTTTTTAAAGGTAGGACTAGAGTAGCTTTTCTTCTAGAGGTAGTTTAGTCCTATATGAAATGAATCGCCAGTCCAGGTTCGATGCATGATACTGGATGCTTGGGGCTGGTGTACTGGAACGACCCAGAGGGATGGTACAGGGAGGGGTAGGAGGGAGGGAGGGTTCAGGATGGGGAACATGTGTACACCTGTGGCGGATTCATGTTGATGTATGGCAAAACCAATACAATATTGTAAAGTAATTAACCTCCAATTAAAATAAATAAATTTATATTAAAAATGAAATATGACACTTCTAGCATCTGTCATCAAATAGGTAAGATGCCTCATATATTCAACAATACTGTGAATACTGTGCAGATTTTGGGGGCTTTCTCTACAAAGATCCCTCCTCTCCATTCCTCTGCCCTGCAAATCCTAGCAAATCCTGCCCTGCAAATCCTCAATTCCCTGAATTCTAGTCTCTGTCTTATCAATTCACAAGACCATCAGTCTCTGTTGAGCTTCCTCATCTGTACACCACAGATCAGAATCGCCCCCAGGCACAAGCGAGGTGCTTATGGGGCTCATCTCATTTGTTTCCCTTCTTTCAAGGATCGTAATCCAGTGCTATCTGTTGTCTACTGTCTAAAAACTGTTGTATCGTATGTTTTATCCAGTGTTCTAGGTAAGTCTGTCTCTGTTACTCCCTCATGGCTGGAAGAAACCTAGAAAGAAATATTAGGAGTGAGGAAATGTTCTACCATTAACAGTTCCTGTATAAGAATGAGCAAGAATGAGGACCTGGACCATTTTAGGCTCATACCTGGGCTAAGGAGTGTTCTATTTGATTATCTAGCTACCAGGCTGTGTGGTACAATGGAGAGAATCGTGGAGCAGGGATCTCATTCTGCCCCCTCACTATCTGTAGCAGCATTTAACATTTTTATCTGTCCCATATCCTTTCCCTCCTTCTCCTGGTCACAGTATCCACCCTCTTTTGGAGAATTCATGCGGTTCTGCTTGGGCTGCCAATCATGCACGTTGCCCTGCTCGGCAGGAGACAGTGATGGGTATCCGATCCCTGCCCATCCAGTCAGACCTCTGTATCCCTCTCTACCTTGGGTACTTATTCAGGGATGAGGACCTGACCCAAGGTGGACCAATCACACCCATCTTTAAGATGTTTGCATGGATGCTAGGAGTAAAAAGCTTTTTTCTAGAGGCATCACTGTCTGAATGTTTTCTGCAGGTCTGCAGTTTTCTGCAGCCACATCCCACTCCTCTCCCCAGTCTTAGAGTAAAGAAGATCAGGGAAGAAGGCCTGAGGAGAGGAGCAGAGGGAGTCCTCAAAACGTGAGTGACATCTCTGCGGTCCCAGAGGCTGGCTCCACCTCTGCATTTTCTGTTTATATGAACCAGTCAATTCCCTTTTTTACTGGTTTGAGTGGGTTTTCTGTCACTTTCAACAACAACAACAACAAAATCTGCCTGTTTACCTTCTATTTCTAGGTCTTGGTCCAGGTGTCTTCAAAGTGCACTGCATACACTCCAAGGGGGCATAGGATGATCCATCAGAGAGTGGGAAGGAAGCGTGAGGTCTCCTAATTATGAGCAGGCATTTTCCCAGTGCAAAGACCTATATCTTCATGGCAGTATAGCATGTGCAATGGCATGAAGACTAGATTCCATACTCCATGAAGCCAAGACTGGGATCTGCTTCATCCTTAGCTTCCCCCACCGTGAGCTCATGGTCTGACTCATAGCTGACATCAATAAGTGGTTGCTGGTCTTACTACATTAACTATACAGGAGTTCATACAGCATGGTTCTGGGTTCCCCATATAACTTAAAGAGCAACTTTCACAATCTCTAGAGCCCTAGGTGGCGTGAACCTTGACTTCCAAATGAAACAGAACCTTCAGAGGGAAGAGTGATGGCATGTACATCATAATCCTGGAAAGAAGACCTGGGAGAAGCTTCTGCTGGTGGCTCATGCCATTGTTGCCATGGAAAACTGATGGGTGACATCAGTGTCACACTCCCCAGGGATACTGGCCACCAGGCTGTACTGAAGCTTGCTACTCCCACTGGCGCCACTCCGATTGCTGGCTGCTTCACTCCTGGAACCTTCACTATTCAGAACCAGGCAGCTTTCTGGGAGCTGTGACTTTCACAGCTGGTTATTGGTTATTGATCCCTAGGCTGACTGCCAGCCTCTCACAGAGGCATCTTATGGTCACCTGACCACTGTTACCCCATGTAGTGAAGACACTCCCCTGTGCCATGAGGACCCTGTCATCATATGCGCCAGCAAGGGAGCTCCCCTAGAGGGTCTGATTTGGTGGATACAGGCCCAGGAAGTTCTGCAGATGCCTGGCACCATCTGCATGCCCATGGGAGGCTGTGCGCAATCTCTTACTTACGCAGAGAAAGAACAGGCTGTGTTACAAGGAGGAATTTCAGGGTGAATGGACTGCTCCAGCTCCTGGACTTACTGCTACAGGTTCTTAGTCACTCCGTCATGTCCAACCCTTTGTGACCCCATGGACTGTAGCCTGCCAGGCTCCGGTGTCCATGGGGATTCTCCAGGCAAGAATACTAGAGTGCTATGCCCTCCTCCGGAGGATCTTCCCAACCCAGGGATTGAACCCAGGCCTCCCGCACTGCAAGTGCATTCTTTACTGTTTGAGCCACCAGGGTAGCCCATTCTGAAGTCACAGGTGGGTCTGAAGGCACAGGGCCCTGCCATGCCTATTCAGTTCCCAATGGAAGATAGAGCCCTCAGCCTGTAGCTCAAAATGGGTTTGCAGCTCCCACTGCTCAGGCCACGGAATGAGTAGGAACAACCACGGAGTGGTCTTAAGCTATTCTTTCCCAGCCTCTTAAAATAAACCTAAGATTGATTAAAAAGAACAGTTTCTAAAATAAATGTTTGTTGGATAAACAAATAAATATGGAAAAGACAGGAGTGTATAAATAAGTGCTTATAGAAGGACTAGGATACACAGGCAAGTGAATTCAGAAGACTGATATTATGCATCTTGGTGAGGCAAGGGCCTGGGAATCCCTTACCTGGGATTTTTCTATGCTAAAGAAAAAGGAGGTTTCTATGCTAAGGGATTCTCTTTGCTGGAGAAAAACTGAGCGGTGCCACTTGTTAGAAGTCTCCTTCAGTAGTCAGTATGAGATGCTAGAGACCTAGGGAGTGAGGAAGCTGCTGACACAAGGGGAATTTAAGAGGTGGAACTACCGTGGTCACTGAGCAGGATGACAATGGGGTGTGGGAGAGGTTCTGGTCACAAAGGAGGGCGAGAGGGATCAAGAGAAGTGCATCAGTGAGGACCCAGGAACTTCCACCCCGGGGGCCTGGGACAGAAGATTTCATGGTGAGAAGAAAGTTTGGAGGAAACACGAGTTCATTTGAGGGTCTCTTGTGTTTTTGAGTTGAGATGTCCAGGTGGATGTATCTTATCAGTTCAGTTCAGTTCAGTCGCTCAGTCGTGTCCGACTCTTTGCAACCCCATGAATCGCAGCACGCCAGGCCTCCCTGTCCATCACCATCTCCCGGAGTTCACTCAGACTCACGTCCATCGAGTCTGTGATGCCATCCAGCCATCTCATCCTCGGTTGTCCCCTTCTCCTCCTGACACCAATCCCTCCCAGCATCAGAGTCTTTTCCAATGAGTCAACTCTTCGCATCAGGTGGCCAAAGTACTGGAGTTTCAGCTTCAGCATCATTCCTTCCAAAGAAATCCCAGGGTTGATCTCCTTCAGAATGGACTGGTTGGATCTCCTTGCAGTCCAAGGGACTCTCAAGAGTCTTCTCCAACACCACAGTTCAAAAGCATCGATTCTTCGGCGCTCAGCTTTCTTCACAGTCCAACTTTCACATCCATACATGACCACAGGAAAAACCATAGCCTTGACTAGGCGGACCTTAGTCGGCAAAGTAATGTCTCTGCTTTTGAATATACTATCCAGGTTGGTCATAACTTTTCTTCCAAGGAGTAAGCGTCTTTTAATTTCATGGCTGCAGTCACCATCTGCAGTGATTTTGGAGCCCAAAAAAATAAAGTCTGACACTGTTTCCACTGTTTCCCCATCTATTTCCCATGAAGTGATGGGACCGGATGCCATGATCTTCGTTTTCTGAATGTTGAGCTTTAAGCCAACTTTTTCGCTCTCCTCCTTCACTTTCATCAAGAGGCTTTTTAGCTCCTCCTCACTTTCTGCCATAAGGGTGGTGTCATCAGCATATCTGAGGTTATTGATATTTCTCCCGGCAATCTTGATTCCAGCTTGTGTTTCTTCCAGTCCAGCGTTTCTCATGATGTACTCTGCATATAAGTTAAATAAGCAGGGAGACAATATACAGCCTTGACGTACTCCTTTTCCTATTTGGAACCAGTCTGTTGTTCCATGTCCAGTTCTAACTGTTGCTTCCTGACCTGCATACAGATTTCTCAAGAGGCAGGTTAGGTGGTCTGGTATTCCCATCTCTTTCAGAATTTTCCACAGTTTATTGTGATCCACACAGTCAAAGGCTTTGGCATAGTCAATAAAGCAGAAATAGATGTTTTTCTGGAACTCTCTTGCTTTTTCCATGATCCAGCGGATGTTGGCAATTTGATCTCTGGTTCCTCTGCCTGTTCTAAAACCAGCTTGAACATCAGGGAGTTCACGGTTCACATATTGCTGAAGCCTGGCTTGGAGAATTTTGAGCATTACTTTACTAGCGTGTGAGATGAGTGCAATTGTGCGGTAGTTTGAGCATTCTTTGGCATTGCCTTTCTTTGGAATTGGAATGAAAACTGACCTTTTCCAGTCCTGTGGCCACTGCTGAGTTTTCCAAATTTGCTGGCATATTGAGTGCAGCACTTTCACAGCATCATCTTCCAGGATTTGAAACAGCTCAACGGGAATTCCATCACCTCCACTAGCTTTGTTCTTAGTGATGCTTTCTAAGGCCCACTTGACTTCACATTCCAAGATGTCTGGCTCTAGATTAGTGATCACATCCTCATGATTATCTGGGTCGTGAAGATCTTTTCTGTACAGTTCTTCTGTGTATTCTTGCCACCTCTTCTTAATATCTTCTGCTTCTGTTAGGTCCATACCATTTCTATCCTTTATCGAGCCCATCTTTGCATGAAATGTTCCCTTGGTATCTCCAATTCTCTTGAAGAGATCTCTAGTCTTTCCCATTCTGTTGTTTTCCTCTATCTCTTTGCATTGATTGCTGAAGAAGGCTTTCTTATCTCTTCTTGCTATTCTTTGGAACTCTGCATTCAGATGCTTATATCTTTTCTTTTCTCCTTTGCTTTTCGCCTCTCTTCTTTTCAGTGCTATTTGTAAGGCTTCTCCAGACAGCCATTTTGCTTTTTTGCATTTCTTTTCCATGGGGATGGTCTTGATCCCTGTCTCCTGTACAATGTCACGAACCTCATTCCATAGTTCATCAGGAACTCTGTCTATCAGATCTAGGCCCTTAAATCTATTTCTCACTTCCACTGTATAATCATAAGGGATTTGATTTAGGTCATACCTGAATGGTCTAGCGGTTTTCCCTACTTTCTTCAATTTAAGTCTGAATTTGGAAATAAGGAGTTCATGATCTGAGCCACAGTCAGCTCCTGGTCTTGTTTTTGTTGACTGTATAGAGCTTCTCCATCTTTGGCTGCAAAGAATATAATCAATCTGATTTCGGTGTTGACCATCTGGTGATGTCCATGTGTAGAGTCTTCTCTTGTGTTGCTGGAAGAGGGTGTTTGCTATGACCAGTGCATTTTCTTGGCAAAACTCTATTAGTCTTTGCCCTGCTTCATTCCGCATTCCAAGGCCAAATTTGCCTGTTACTCCAGGTGTTTCTTGACTTCCTACTTTAGCATTCCAGTCCCCTATAATGAAAAGGACATCTTTTTTGGGTGTTAGTTCTACAAGGTCTTGTAGGTCTTCATAAAACCGTTCAACTTCAGCTTCTTCAGCATTACTGGTTGGGGCATAGACTTGGATAACTGTGATATTGAATGGTTTGCCTTGGAAACGAACAGAGATCATTCTGTCGTTTTTGAGATTGCATCCAAGTACTGCATTTCGGACTCTTTTGTTGACCATGATGGCTACTCCATTTCTTCTGAGGGATTCCTGCCCGCAGTAGTAGATATAATGGTCATCTGAGTTAAATTCACCCATTCCAGTCCATTTTAGTTCGCTGATTCCTAGAATGTCGACGTTCACCTTTGACCACTTCCAATTTGCCTTGATTCATGGACCTGACATTCCAGGTTCCTATGCAATATTGTTCTTTACAGCATCAGATCTTGCTTCTATCACCAGTCACATGCACAACTGGGTATTGTTTTTGCTTTGGCTCCATCCCTTCATTTTTTCTGGAGTTATTTCTCCACTGATCTCCAGTAGCATATTGGGCACCTAACGACCTGGGGAGATTCTGTTTTGATATCCTATCATTTTGCCTTTTCATACTGTTCATGGGGTTCTCAAGGCAAGAATACTGAAGTGGCTTGCCATTCCCTTCTCCAGTGGACCACGTTCTGTCAGATGTATCTTATAGGTTGTGGGATTTATCAGTGATGGAAATAAATTTGGGAGTCCTCAGGAGAGAGATAAGACCAAAAGAATAAGACTGGTTATAGATGAGAAGGTTAAGGAATGAACTCCAGGTACAGCCAGAGGATGGGACAAACCCTGCAAAATTACAGTACTACAGTCATCTAGAGAAACACGTGTTTTCTAAATAAAAACACACACACATCCATACCCACACACACAACCACACACAAAACCCTGGCAGCAGAGATCCAGGCTGGACTCATTGGAAGATGCACACAGAATGCTCAGAGAAGTAGGAAAAGATTAGGGAGAGAGTGGAGTCCTGAAAGCAAAGAAGTCTGAATATAAAAAGAAAGGGCTTTCAACACAGTCAAATGCCACTGGAGGTGAAAAATAAGGACTAGAAATGGGTATATGGCAAGGTAACACAGAGTGAACTCTTCTATTTTCTAAATGGTGTTCTTAAGTCAGCCACCAGCCTCAACACCTTCCTGGAGTATTGAAATGCCTGACACAATGCAGATTAACTGATCAGAAAGTGCTTCAAGGGTTTTGATTACTCTCTTTTCCTTCTCTAAGCTTCTTGACTGCTTCAGCCTGTGCAGATCACCCCCTTCTTGAACTGCCCACTCTGCCTCCCTCCCCAAGTATCTCATTGACTGGAGAATCCTTTGAAGACTTGACTCAGGCTCGCATTCCCTTGCTAACCTCCTCTTCTGCAGCATCCTGAAAGCAGGGGTCGCCCAAGGAGCAGGAGGGAGCAGGAAGCCCCCAAAGCCCACAGCGGTTGCCCACTCTGCCTCCCTCCCCAAGTATCTCATTGACTGGAGAATCCTTTGAAGACTTGACTCAGGCTCGCATTCCCTTGCTAACCTCCTCTTCTGCAGCATCCTGAAAGCAGGGGTGGCCCAAGGAGCAGGAGGGAGCAGGAAGCCCCCAAAGCCCACAGCGGTCCCTGCCTGGTCAGTGGTGAGTGCTGGGGCTTAATCTTAGCCGGGCCCCTAGTGAGCACTTTCTCAGTTGGCTTTAATTTCTCCAAGGTTTGGGGTGGCTGTGAGAGTGAGGGACGGGAGTTGGTGTTGTCCCACCCTTGGGCCCAAGCTCCCCTGAGACCAAAGCTCCCCTAAAACCCTCCATTTGAAAGAAGAAACAGGTGATGTCCCCAGTTTGGAAAGGGCACTGGCAGAGGGGTCTCTATAATCCAAGTACTGCCCCCACTCAGAGATCCCAGGTGCCTGAGCCTCAGAAAGCTAATTTTCAGGTGTCTGGGTTGGAGAGTTCAATTCACCAGGGTAGGGAGAGTGGGGCCAGAAAGGCGCCACAAAGGGGCAAGCTGTGTGGTCTCGAGGCAGGAGAGCCTTTCAAGGCGGATTTGCTCTGGCTGGCCTGGAGGAAGCAAATGATAATTTCCTCCCAAAGGGGGTCTGCGGCCCTTCCTGCCAACTCCAAAGAGGAAAACGGGAGGCTGGACTTTGTTGTTGCCTTGGGACCACCATCCTTTTCCCCCTCCCTTACGCTGCTCACACTTTCAGGGACCTCAGTGGCCACCCAACAAAGCACAGAAAGCAGGTCTATCCAGTAGTACAGTAGACCTCCTCTTTGCCCCTAATTCCCACCAAGCAGTTTTGCAACCAAGGTTAAGGGCAACCCGACTGATGTTGCCACGCCCGCCACTCCAGGGCCAGGGCTGGAAGGGCCTAGAGGAGAGGTGTTCCTTTTCAATTCTCTTAATCCTCCTGGGTTAGACCTAGGAGAAATCAGGGTTTGTTGCAAACCCTTGCTAACACCCCACCCCTTTCCACTCCCACCCCTCCCACTCCTCAATTATCTCAGCTTCCAGCCCCAAAGCCCTCAGTCACCCCAATGCCTAGTTGAAGTTTAAAACATTGGTTTTGAATTATATTTCATTTTAGAATTATCTTCTACTTTTCCTGTTTGCATTTAGGATAGAAACTTTTCTTTTTAAATCTAAACTTAAATAATATACTCTAAATAAATTTTAAGATAAAAGATTAATAGTTTAGCAGGATGTGGCCATGTGTGCATGAATTCCTGATGATTCAAGTCTGGGAAATCCCGGTCTGAGAGGGGTTCAGAGAGGCTAGGGGTTGCCTGGGGGGAGTTGCACCACCCATGTGTCTAAAGGAAGGAGGTCTGTCTTTCCAGAGCCTCCAGGAACCTGGAGCTTCCCTGGCAGAGCCTCTGGCCTAATGGAATGAATTAAAACCCCCAGTTCCACCTCTCCAGCCTTCAAGCCTATCTCCCATGCCCCCTAGGACTTTGTTTCTCCTGGCTTGGGTGGGAGCCTACACACACACACACACACACACACACACACACACACACACCCTCTCCCTTTCCTTTCCCTCCCTTTTTCTCTAAGCTGTGAGGCCCCTTGGGAGCTCCTTTGTAAGGTAATTGGATTTGTCCCCTTGTTAGTTTGCAATGAAAATGTCATCTATTCTGGGCCACCGCCAGGGAGGGGCACGCTCCCATTCAGCGAGCTGGCCCAGAGCTGTGAAGCTATTCAGGACTCCCAGCCTCCAGCTGGGCAGCTGCGGTTCCTTGACAATGCACTCCTTTGCCTCTGCCCCAGCAGTATGCCTAGCTCGGAAGTGGCCTTGACAGGGCCAGGGCTGGGGGGCTGGATTCTGAGGCTCCAAGATCACCACCACCCATCCCACAAGTAGGCACTGGTGGAATGTGATTTTTGAGAGTACTCCCCATATTTTAAGGTGGTGGAGGGAAGTTCTCACAATACAAGTTCTAAGGCTCTAGGGCCCTTATAAAGCAGACCCTAGGTTGGGAAGACCCCCTGGAGGAGGAAATGGCGACCCACTCCAGTATTCTTGCCTGGAGAATCACGTGGACAGAGGACCCTGGTGGGCTATGGTCCACGGGGTCACAAAGAGTTGGACATGACTGAGCGACTAAGCAAGCAGGCAAAGCAAACTGAGAGAGACTGCAAAGGGAAGATGCTGACACACAGGATGGATACCTTGACCTTCCCTAGGAGATCACTGTAAGTGGTGGAGTCAATCAAAGCGGAAGCCATGGTGGAGACTTGGAGCTACCCAACCTCAGCTGGAACCACGGACAAGCACAAACTGCTTATCCTCAGAGTTCTCTAGCTAGAAAGATGAGATGGGGGAAAATGGATCGCAATGTACTCAGACATCTGGCTGAGTACTTCCGGGGGACCATGTGGGCAAAGTGAAAAAATTACTGGATGTTCTTACTCAATCCCTTTGCTGGGAACCTCTCCCTCTTCCTTTTTCTTCTGCTTCCTCGGGCTAGTTGGCCTTGAGCTTCTCACCGTGGCTCACTTCTCTTTCCCTCTCACTTGCACACTCCTCCTGGCAGGTTCATCTGTTGCTGAGGCTTTAACTCTCAGGCTGACCATTCCCTCCAGAAGTGGAGCTCCTTTCCTGCCAGCTGCCCGTGGAGTCTCTCTAGTGGCATCATCTGCATCACCATAAAGACGATGACGATTGACATGACTGAGTGCCTCCTGTGGGCCCCGCTGTGCTGGCCCTCNCTTTAACTCTCAGGCTGACCATTCCCTCCAGAAGTGGAGCTCCTTTCCTGCCAGCTGCCCGTGGAGTCTCTCTAGTGGCATCATCTGCATCACCATAAAGACGATGACGATTGACATGACTGAGTGCCTCCTGTGGGCCCCGCTGTGCTGGCCCTCTGCGTGGGCACTTGCCCTCTATGGAATCTCCCACTCCTGTGACTGAGGTACTGTCACTTCCCCCAGGGCAGAGACGAGCTACAGGACTTGGGCAAGGTCACCACAGCTGGTAAGTGAGGGAGTCGGGATTCACACCCAGGCAGTCTGTCTGCACAGTCTGTGGCCAAAACCACACGACAGCTTCGAAACAGACCTTCTGCTCCTCTGTTGGCCCTTTGCCTATCAGAAGGGCCACTACTCACCCCCTCAGAAAAGCCGGGGTCGTGGGAGTCATCCTCACCCCCCACCCCTCCTCCCGCTCACATCTAGCCATCCCCAACCCTGTCGAGCCCCTCGTCAGACTCTTTCCAGTCCATTCTTGTTACGGACTGAATGTTCGTGATGATAGTGAAGGACAAGGAAGCCTGGTGTGCTACAGTCCATGGGCTTGAAAAGAGTCAGACACGACGTAGCAACTGAACAGCAGCAACGACAAAGTCCAGTGGTTTTCTTATAGTACGGTTTGGAATAGTGCATCCTGGGTTGATAGCCTCAGACATGTAGTGTGCTCTTTTCTTCACACCTAGCTTCTAATCTCTATTGCAAGAAAGTTTTCTTAAGTAACAATGTTAAGTATTCTGTGCTCTTGCTTTGGTTTTCTTCTTCAGGGATACGTTGGATCTTCTTCTTCCATTTTGATATCCATCACTTTTCTTTCTCTTAACCCACTGTCCATTGTGTTTATTCACTATGTTCCTTCTGTTTTAGTCTTAATTTATGAAGTGATGTTTTTCCTTTTATTTCTAATTCTTTCCTGGAGGTCGGCCATCACACTTCAGATTTCTCTAATAATAACTTAAGTTAATCTTTCATGTTTTATATCAATTTCTTAATGCATTTTTTTAAACCACTCTGAGATAACAGGCTACAGTTGTATACTTTTTGGTGCAGGTTTGTCTTTCTGCTATGCTTTTGTTGAGGTAGCAACAGTATTCTGATCCTTGTTCTCTTTTTTTTTTTCTTATAATACATTTGAGCAAGATTTGACCTCAATATTTTTATTGTTTATTTCTATGTAAACTTAGTTTTCCTGAACCTTATGAAGAAGGCATGGTTCAGAATGTTTATTACTACATAAATCTCTATTGTTGTTTTTATATAGTGTTAAAAATACAGTGTGTTGATTACTGAGAGATTTCCCAGTTCTGTCTCCCTTGCCCCATTTTTACTTGGATCAAGTCTTTACTTCATCTATATTGTTCCTGTCCTGAACAACTTTTATTCCACTCCAAGCCTTTAATGATAGTCTTTGCATTCCTGTGTTAGAGTTGTTATTAAGGATCACTATTTATCAATAGTAGGAATTTATCAGTAGTATTTTGGGCCATTATTGATCAAATTGTGTGATCTTTGTCTTTTAAATTATTCTTCACTTAATGTTGATAAATTTCCTAATTTTAAATTTTGTATACTCAGAATTCTTGCATCTATATTCTTAAGTGCAATTGGTCTCTAGTTATTTGGTTCATATTCATCAAGTTTTGTTATTAAGATCATGCTTGCCTATCAAGTAGATTGGAGGGGTTTTCAATCTTATAAAAAAAAACCTGGAATAATCAGAGTAACAATGGTTCTCAGTGTTTAACAAGTGTTTAAAAATTTAGTTAGAACTCAACATTTCTTCCACCTGGCCTACACTAGGCTACATTTCTCAGACTCTCTTACTGTTAGGGTTCAGTTCAGTTCAGTTCAGTCACTCAGTCGTGTCCGACTCTTTGTGACCCCATCAACCGCAGCACACCAGGCCTCCCTGTCCATCGCCAACTCCCAGAGTCCACNGAGTAACAATGGTTCTCAGTGTTTAACAAGTGTTTAAAAATTTAGTTAGAACTCAACATTTCTTCCACCTGGCCTACACTAGGCTACATTTCTCAGACTCTCTTACTGTTAGGGTTCAGTTCAGTTCAGTTCAGTCACTCAGTCGTGTCCGACTCTTTGTGACCCCATCAACCGCAGCACACCAGGCCTCCCTGTCCATCGCCAACTCCCAGAGTCCACCCAAACCCATGTCCATCGAGTTGGTGATGCCATCCAACTATCTCATCCTCTGTTGTCTGTTTCTCCTCCTGCCCTCAATCTTTCCCAGCATCAGGGTCTTTTCCAATAAGTCAGTTCTTCACATTAGGTGGCCAAATTACTGGAGATTCAGCTTCAGCCTCAGTCCTTCCAATGAACACCCAGGACTGATCTCCTTTAGGATGGACTGGTTGGATCTCCTTGAAGTCCAAGGGACTCTCAAGAGTCT
>SJYX01014341.1:61581-133369 GCA_006410675.1 Oreotragus oreotragus
CACTCTATCAGATCTAGTCCCTTAAATCTATTTCTCACTTCCACTGTATAATCATAAGGGATTTGATTTAGGTCATACCTGAATGGTCTCATGGTTTTCTCCACTTTCTTCAATTTGAGTCTGAATTTGGCAATAAGGTGTTCATGATCCGAGCCACAGTCAGCTCCCAGTCTTGTTTTTGCTGACTGTATAGAGCATCTCCATCTTTGGCTGCAAAGAATATAATGAATCTGATTTTGGTGTCGACCATCTGGTGATGTCCATGTGTAGAGTCTTCTCTTGTGTTGTTGGAAGAGGGTGTTTGCTATGACCAGTGCGTTCTCTTGGAAGAACTGTTAGTGTACCAAGAGACTAAATTTGTGCTAATGGAATGGGGCAAAAGCAGACCCCTTCCATTTCTGGGGCAGAAAACCCTCCAATTTTCCATCCTCCTTGCACTGTCTTCTTTTGCAATGATCCCAGTAGCTATCCATTAAAGATGGTGGAGACACAGGATAGAAGAAATAGGGATTCCTGAATTGCCTTTAGGAAACAGCCAAACAACCAGGAACACCTACCTGGTCTCTATGTGAGTAAAAGACAAACTTCCGCTGTGTTAAGCCCCTAAGATTAAAGGAGGGAAGTTAAGCTGGTAATGCCTTCTTAATCCTAAAATCAACATTAAATCATCTAGACCTGATGCACTTGTAAGTCATAGGTTTTTCTAACAGTTTTATTGAGATCTAATTCATTAGCATATGAGTCATCCATTTAAAGTACATGATTCAGTGGGTTTTGGTATATTTACAGACCTGCAACCATGATCACAGTCACTTTAAAACATTCTGACACCTCAGAAAGAAACCCCGTACCCTTCAGCTATCACCCCTAACTCAAGTACCACTACCCGTAATCTTCGGCCAGCCCTTAACTGCTTTCTGTCTCTGTAGATCTTCCTACTCTAGACATTCCATATTAATCAAACCACGTAATTGTATGATCTTCTGGGACTGGCTTCTTTCATCTAACATAATGTTTTAAAAGTTTATCCATGTTGTAGCATGTATCAGAATTTATTACTTTTTATGGCCAAATAGCATTCTATTATATGGATATAATATGTTTTATCTATTCATCTATCAACGGACATTTGGGTTATTTCTACCTGTTGGCTATTATGAACAATGCAGTCATAAAAATTTTCATATACAAGTGTTTGTGTTTCATTTCTTTTGGGTATATACCTAGGAGTAGAATTACTGGGTCATATGGTAACTCTGGGTTTCCCAATCTTTTTATGGCCAAATAGCATTCTATTATATGGATATAATATGTTTTATCTATTCATCTATCAACGGACATTTGGGTTATTTCTACCTGTTGGCTATTATGAACAATGCAGTCATAAAAATTTTCATATACAAGTGTTTGTGTTTCATTTCTTTTGGGTATATACCTAGGAGTAGAATTACTGGGTCATATGGTAACTCTGGGTTTCCCAAGTGGTACTTTGGTAAAGAATCCGCCTGTCAATGTAGGAGATGTAAGAGACATGGGTTCAGTCCCTGGTTGAGAAGATCCCTGGAGAAGGAAATGGCAATCCACTCCAGTATTCTTACCTGGGAAAGCCCATGGACAGAGGAGCCTGGTGGGCTACAATCCTTGGGTTCACAAAGAGTCGGATACAACTGAAGCGACTTAGTGCACACACACACACAGCGGTGAATAAGAGTTCCAATTTCTCCATATTCTCACCAACATTTGTTTTTAATATTATCTGACTTTTTGATTCTAGCCATCCTAGTGGGTGTGAAGGTGGCNATCCTTGGGGTCACAAAGAGTCAGATACAACTGAAGCGACTTAGTGCACACACACACACAGCAGTGAATAAGAGTTCCAGTTTCTCCATATCCTCACCAACATTTGTTTTTAATATTATCTGACTTTTTGATTCTAGCCATCCTAGTGGGTGTGAAGGTGGCCTCTCACTGCAGTTTGATTTGTATTTCCCTGATGACTAATGACATTGAGCATCTTTTCATATGCTTGCTGGCTGTTTACATACCATCCTTGGAGAAATGTCTGTTCAGAATCTGCCATTTTTAAATTGTGTTATTTGTCTTTTATTGCAGAGTTGTACTAAGTCATAGACTTTCTGTAGTTCTTGTTGTTTAGTTGCTAAGTCATGTCTGACTCTGCGACCCCATGGACTGCAGCGCACCAGGCTCCCCATCCTTCACTGTCTCCTGGAGTTTGTTCAGAATCAGGTCCATTGAGTTGGTGATGTTATCTAACCATCTTATCCTCTACCACCCAGTTCTCCTTTTGTCTTAAATCTTTTCCAGCATCAGAGTCTTTTCCAATGAATCAGCTCTTTGTATTGGTGGCCAAAGTATTGGAACTTCAGTTTCAGCATTAGTCCTTCCAATGAATAACCAGGACTGATTTCCTTTAGGAACAACTGGTTTGACATCCTTGTAGTCCAAGGGACTACAAGAGTCTTCTCCAGCACCACAATTAGAAAGCATCAATTCTTCAATGCTCAGCCTTCTTTATGGCCCAACTCTAACAACTGTACATGAGTACTGCAAATATCATAGTTTTGGCTATACAGACCTCTGTCTGCAAAGTGATGTCTCTGCTTTTTAATACACTGTCTAGGTTTGTCATAGCTTTTCTTCCAAGGAGTGTCTTTTAATTTCATAGACTTTGATTCACACTTTAATCTTGCCTATTGTTATGGATCTAGCCAAGTTTTCTTTTCTTTTTGAATGAGTAGTGGTAATTTATACTCTTCTGAAAATTCATTAATTTCTCTCGTTCTTTAAATGTATTGCTATTCAATTCAGTTCAGTCACTCAGTCATGTCCTACTCTTTGTGACCCCATGGACTGCAGCATGCCAGGCTTCCCTGTCCATCACCAACTCCCAAAGCTTACTCAAACTCATGTCCATAGAGTCAGTGATGACATCCAACTATCTCATCCTCTGTCCTCCTGCCTTCAATCTTTCCCAGCATCAGGGTCTTTTCCAGTGACTCAGTTCTTCACATCAGGTGGCCAAAGTATTGGAGTTTCAACTTCAGCATCAGTCCTTCCAATGAATATTCAGGACTGATTTCCTATAGGATGAACTGGCTAGATCTCCTTGCAGTCCAAGGGACTCTCAAGAGTCTTCTCCAACACCACAGGCTCAAAAGCATCAGTTCTTTGGTGCTCAGCTTTCTTAATGGTCCAACTCTCACATCCATACATGACCATTGGAAAAACCATAGCTTTGACTAGACAGACCTTTGTTGGCAAAGTAATGTCTCTGCTTTTTAACATGCTGTCTAGGTTGGGCATAACTTTTCTTCCAAGGAGTAAGCATCTTTTAATTTCATGGCTGCAGTCACCATCTGCAGTGATTTTGGAGCCCTAAAACATAAAGTCTGTCACTGNGACCTTTGTTGGCAAAGTAATGTCTCTGCTTTTTAACATGCTGTCTAGGTTGGGCATAACTTTTCTTCCAAGGAGTAAGCATCTTTTAATTTCATGGCTGCAGTCACCATCTGCAGTGATTTTGGAGCCCTAAAACATAAAGTCTGTCACTGTTTCCATTGTTTCCCCATCTATTTGCCATGAAGTGATGGGACCAGATGGCATGATCTCAGTTTTTTAAAATGTTGAGTTTTAAGCCAGCCTTTTCACTCTCCTCTTTCACCTTCATCAAGAGGCTCTTTACTTCCTCTTAGCTTTCTGCCATAAGGGTGGTGTCATCTGCATATCTGAGGTTATTGATATTTTTCCCGGCAATCTTGATTCCAGCTTGTGCTTCCTCCAGCCCAGCGTTTCTGCATATAAGTTAAATAAGCAGGGTGACAATATACAGCCTTGACGTACTCCTTTCCAAATTTGGAACCAGTCTGTTGTTCCATGTACAGTTCTAACTGTTGCTTCTTGACCTGCATACAGATTTCTTAGGAGGTAGGTCAGGTGGTCTGGTATTCCCATCTAAGAATTTTCCACAGTTTGTTGTGATCCACACAGTCAAAGATTTTGGCAGAGTCAATAAAGCAGAAGTAAATGTTTTTCTGGAACTCTCTTGCTACAGTTGCATATCATATTCATTTGTAATTCTTTTAATCTCTTTTCATATTTGTGGTTGTATCATATCTCCTGTTCTTAATGCTGTAGATTTCAACTTCTTCTCATCTAGTCTCCCATCTTAATAAGGCTTGTCAGAGGTTAACTCTTTTATAAAAGTTAAAATAGATTTTTGTTAATATTTTTATAATTTTTTCTATGTATTTATTTCAATTTTTTACTTTTTAAAAATTCCCTATGTTGTCCTTTCTATTTTATTTCCTTTATTGTTCTCTATCTTAATTCAACAGCAAGTGAACTAAGAACTTCCAGATGTTCAAGCTGGATTTAGAAAAGACAGAGGAACCAGAGATCAAATTGCCAACAATATATGTTTTCTCTTGTGAAGAGTCTTAAATGTATCTGGTAAGTCTTATATAATTTGTTCCCCTTGTATTATTAATTTTAAATTTCCAGTTTGATTTACTCTTTGAGAGGTTAGTTTTAAAGTATTTTTTTAAATTAGTTACACTCTTTTTAAAGTAATCTTTTCACCATTCAGCTATCATTCCAATGAATTAAGTGAATATGGCCTAAAGAATCCTCTACTTTTTGAAACTTATTAAGGTTGTTTTTTGATAAAGTGAACAATAAACTTTGTTAGTGTTTAATATAGCTTTCGGAGAAGGCAATGGCAACCCACTCCAGTACTCTTGCCTGGAAAATCCCATGGATGGAGGAGCCTGGTAGGCTGCAGTCCATAGACAGCAGCCCACCAGGCTCCTCTGTCCCTGGGATTCTCCAGGCAAGAACACTGGAGTGGGTTGCCATTTCCTTTTCCTGAGTTTGCTTACAACAATGTAATTTGATATGATATATATCAATTCTTTATCAATAAAGTTGGGGAAAAAAACATGATAATCTATAAAACAGAACAAAGACTGTCTCTTATACACATCTCTCCAGTACTCTTGCCTGGAAAATCCCATGGATGGAGGAGCCTGGTAGGCTGCAGTCCATGGGGTCGCTAAGAGTCAGACACGACTGAAGTGACTTAGCAGCAGCAGCAGCAGCAGCAATATAGTTTTATATAAGACAAAATAATGTGAAATTCATATATATGTACATATAAGATGCATTTACACACATAAGATACATCTATATATGATCTTATTATTATAATTATTCAAATCCTCCATTCCCTTGCTTTTTCTTGTTTACTGAATTGTCAGATTCTAAAAGCTTTCTGTTTAGATCACCCACAGGATTGTGAGGGTTGTTTTTTTTTTTTTAGTTCTTTATTTTTAAGTTTTGTTTGTAATTTTAGAAGTTTTTGCTGCTGTGTAATTTGGCAAAAGTTTATGACTATTTTATGTTCTTCATAAGAAAGAAGTTTTTCTTCTAGAAATGGGTATCAGACTTGATCTATTGACACAATACAACTAAATCTCCTAATACTAAACCATAAAGTAAAATCCAGGGAAGGCAATGGCACCCCACCCCAGTACTCCTGCCTGGAAAATCCAATGGACGGAGTAGCTTGGTGGGCTGCAGTCCATGGGGTCGCTAACAGTCGGACAGACTGAGCGACTTCACTTTCACTTTTCTCTTTCATGCATTGCAGAAGGAAATGGCAACCCACTCCAGTATTCTTGCCTGGAGAATCCCAGGGATGGGGGAGCCTGGTGGGCTGCCGTCTATGGGGTCACACAGAGTCGGACACGACTGAAGTGACTTAGCAGCAGCAGCAGCAAGTAAAATCACCCTGATTTTGTTAATTTGTGGGTAGCCTTTATTTTCTGCTTATATTCTTAGAGACTTCTATTTATGTCTTGTACTTAAAACATCCACCAGACTCTGGATTTCCTTCTTAAATTTTCACCTAGTACAGAGTAAATTCTGAGTTTACCCATCAGTCCTGTGCTTTCTCTTTTGAAAAGTTAAAAAGCACTGAAAAGTGACCTCACGTAGCCTGTACAATCTTGAAAAAGAACAGTGTTGAAGGGCCCACACTTCTTGACTTCAAAGCTTACTACAAAGCTACCGTAATCAAAACAGTGCAGTAATAGCAGGAGAGATGTACAAACCAGGCAAATAAAGTAGCGAACCTGGAAGAAACCCCTGTCATATATGGTCCATAGAGTTTCCATGAGGATGCGAGACCATTCAGTAAGGAGAGGACAATCTTTTCAACAGTATACTTTGGGAAAACTGGATATCCACAGGCAAAAGAATATCCTCCACACCAGACACAAAAATGAACTCAAAATAGTTTAAACACCTAAATATAAAACATGACATCATAAAACTCCCAGAAGAGAACACAGGCAAAACATTCTCAGATATAATTCTTAGCAATATCTTCTTAGATCAGTCTCCCAAGGCAAAAGAAATAAAAGCAAAATAAACAAATGGGACCTAATCAAACTTAAAAACTTTTGCACAGCTTAGTAAGCCAGCAACAAAAAGAAAAGACAGCCTATAGAATGGCAGAAAGTATTTGCAAATGATGCAACCAAGAAGGGGTTAATACCCGAAATATATGAGCAACTCATATAACTCAAGGTCAGAAAAACACAAACAATCCAATCAAAAATGGGCAGAAGATATAAACAGACATTTCTTCAAAGATATACAGAGAGCCAACAAGCACATGAAAAGATGCTCAACGCTGACATTGAAGAACGTGTTAATCACTCTGTCATGTCCGACTCTTTGTGACCCCATGGACTGTCGCCCGCCAGGCTGCTCTGTCCATGGAATTCTCCAGGCAAGAATCCTGGAGTGGGTTGCGTACCCTTCTCCAGGGGACCTTCTGGCCAATATTCTCCATGGGCTGTTTCCCCTTCTGGATGTGAGACCCAGCTCTAGTTCTCCAGGCAACATGGTACAGGAGCCTGTGGGTGGCTCTTCTTAATGGAGTTGGTTTCTGAGACCCACCGTGGCTGCCAGCAGGGTCCAAATGATTTTGAAGAAATCTCCACTGCTAAAGGCTCCCCAGCATTACCCATCAGCATCAGAAGGACAGCTAAGGCCAAATCATAAAAATTCCGTCCAGGAGGCCGAGCCCCACCAGCTCTTGGCTAATGGTGTCTCAGTCTGGGTCCTTGCTAGAAGTTGCTACAAAATCGGCCTCAAGCACAGGCTTAGTTTCTTAAATTTATGCAGACATGTTTCTGTTTGCACGGGGGTTTTCACTGGATATTGGAAGGGGGAGGGGAAGCCATAGCACGGCCACTTCGACAGATATAGGAAAGGATACAGGGGCAGGAAGAGGGAGGAGGTGGCAAGCCACGACCAGTGACAGGTGGCATGAAAGGTCATCCTTACCTCTGGCATAGCCACCCCCTGAGCCACCACACCTGAAAACCTTTAGATGCTCCTCCAGAGAGGAGGAGAGAGAAGCCCCGAGAGGGACAAAGATGTGACCAGCCCAACAACCTGTACAACAGTGCGATGCACCAAGCCTGGCCCTCTGGGGTTCACAAGTAGGGGTGGTGTCCACTGAGTCCGAGGGGCCCCGCCGAGCACAGGTGCCCCAAGCTCCAGCTCACTTACGATCCCTTGGCCAACACCTGCTCTCTAAGACACCACGCACCAGGCACCTTGATCTAAGCGCTGGCAGACAGCACTGCACGATGCAGGCAAAACCCTGCCTGTCAGTGGGAGAGACTGGTAACAGCAAAACAAATCAGGTAAACAGATAAACCATGCGGCGGCCAGTTAAGACTGCTGCTTGTCAGCGCGCCCGCTCAGGGCCAGGGGCAAGGGCTTGGGGCAGGCTTAGCTGCAGAGCCCTCGCAGAGCAGCAACTTGGCATGCATGGCCTCCCCTTCACCTGGGCAGGAGCAACTATCATCCTTGCACAGACAGAAACTGCCCTCCAGAGTCCTGCTGCCTCACGGCCTCTGGCATATAGGTGCCCGCCAGCCTCCCAGGGCCATGCTGGGGGCCCGAGGCTGTGCTGGTGGAGCAGGGTAGTGGGGCTTCACCTGGGGTCCCGGTTGGGGTGGACGAGGAGGCAGCACTGGACCAACAGGCGATCCTGAGAGGATGCAGGCAGAGGGCTTCAAATCCTGGTTCTTCCCTCTATTACCACTAAATGATTCAGCCCGTTTCCTCACCTGCAAAACGGGAATAAAGAGCCTGCCTTCCTGCTGCATCAACTAAAGAGGATGTGCTCAGCATGGTGTCCATCCCGCCCATCTGCACACACACAGTGTCCAAACGACCGTCAGTAATAGAAATCTCGTCAGTATCCAGCCTCCGTTTCTCAGTTAACGATTAGTTACGGAGAGTCCCTTGGGCAGCAAGGAGATCAAACCAGTCAATCGTAAAGCAAATCAACTTTGAATATTCATTGGAAGATTGATGCTGATGCTGAAGCTGCAATACTTGGGCCACCTGATGCACAGAGCCAACTCACTGGAAAAGATCCTGATGCTGGGAAAGATTGAGGGCAGGAGGAGAAGGGGACGACAGAGGATGAGACGGTTGGATGGCATCACCGACTCAACGGACGTTGAGTTTGAGCAAGCTCCAGGAGATAGTGAAGGACTGGGAAGCCTGGAGTGATGCAGTCCATGGGGTCTCAGAGTCGGACACGACTGAGCGACTGAACAACAACTATACGCATTTACCAGTGTTTTAGACTCGCTCACCTTTCGGCCGGCTCCTTGAGGTGGGGACTGAAGGGCACACTGCAGCAACCGCCGCAGCGCCGGCGCGGCTGTCGGGGGTGTGGCGTGAGAGCAGTGGAGTGTGCGTGCTGGGCTCCAAGAGGCGGGCTTGCAGCGCCACCTAGTGGCAACATGCGGCCTGCCAGGAGACGCGCTTTCTGCCTTCTTGGGCTCTCAGGATTGCAAATTCGTCTCTCTCCAAGGGCTCAGACTGTGGGAAATCAGGACCTGGGCACCAGGGCCATCAACCCTTATTACTGCGCAGGTCTCAGGCCTCAGGGGGGTGGTAGACAGGGCAGGGGCATGGAAGGAGCCAGGTTCTGGGGTTCCTGGTGAAGCCACTTGGTATACAATTTACCAGCCTGGCCTCAGTTTTCTCCATCTGCAAAATAGGTCACCATAAAAATAAATCTTTCCACACACATGGCATCCAGTCCCATCACTTCATGGCAAATAGATGGGGAAACAATGGAAACAGTCACAGACTTTATTTTCTTGGGCTCCAAAATCACTGCAGATGGCGACTGCAGCCATGAAATTAAAAGAGGCTTGCTCCTTGAAAGAAAAACTATGATCAACCTCGACAGCATATTTAAAAAGCAGAGACACTACTTTGCCAACAAAGGTCCATCTAGTCAAAGTTATGGTTTTTCCAGTAGTCATGTATGGATGTGAAAGTTGGACTGTGAAGAAAGCTGAGTGCCAAAGAACTGATGCTTTTGAACTGTGGTGCTGGAGAAGACTCTTGAGAGTCCCTTGGATCGCAAGGAGGTCCTAAAGGAAACTGCAGTTTATCCTAAAGGAAATCAGTCCTGAATATTCATTGGAAGGACTGATGCTGAAGCTGAAACTCCAATACTTTGGCCACCTGATGTGAAGAACTGACTCATTGGAAAAGACCCTGATGCTGGGAAAGATTGAGGGCAGGAGGAGAAGGGGACGACAGAGGATGAGATGGTTGGATGACATCACTGACTCCATGGACACGAGTTTGAGTAAACTCTGGGAGTTGATGGATAGGGAAGCCTGGCATGTTGCAGTCATGGGGTCACAAAGAGTTAGATACGACTGAGTGAATGAACTGAACTGAACACACAGAATTGAAGTGAGACACTAAGAAACTGGGGAGAGGGAATATGGAAGAGTTGAGAGCTGGATCTTTCTGGTGAGACGATAGGTAGAACCATGTGAGTTAAGAATGAATTGGGCAAGTCCAGGGACCTGCTGCTGGCAGCAAGGTTCAGGGATGAGGCCAGAATGGTAGGTAGGATTTCCAACGCCAGGCTCACACATGTTTTCAAATCCCGGCAGTACCACTTACTAGATGGGGGACTCTAGACATGTTCCTCACCCCTTCTTGTCCCAATCCCCCTTTCCATAGCATGGTTATTATACACCATTATTACAGGTGAAGAGATGAGCACAGAGCTGGTGAGTAACAAACATGAAAAAGCGGCGGCTGCTGCTGCTGCTAAGTCTCTTCAGTCGTGTCCGACTCTGTGTGACCCCATAGACGGCAGCCCACCAGGCTCCCCCGTCCCTGGGATTCTCCAGGCAAGAACACTGGAGTGGGTTGCCATTTCCTTCTCCAATGCATGAAAGTGAAAAGTGAAGATGAAGTCGCTCAGTCGTGTCCGACTCCCAGCGACCCCATGGACTGCAGCCCACCAGGCCGCTCCGTCCACGGGATTTTCCAGGCAAGAGCACTGGGGTGGGGTGCCACTGCCTTCTCTTACTTAACTGACACTCTGCCTGGAGAGAAGTAGCCCAAAGAAGGAGTCATCTCCTCAAAGATGGGGGATGGGGGGAAGGGAAGATAAATTAGGAGGATTAACATACACACACTACTATATATAAAACATCGAATCAACAAGGATCTGTTGTATAGCACAGGAAACTCTACCCAATAATTTTTGTAATAACCTGTCAGGGGAAAGAATCTGAAAAGCAATGTTTTTATATTATACTATAATATCGGTTATATATGTGTAACTGTGCTGTATACCTGAAACTAACACAATATTGTAAACCAACTATGCTTCAATTTATATATATATATATATATACAAAAAAGGAAATACAAAATAAGACCACAATGATTTACCATCACACACCCATTAGAACGACCAAAATTTAAAAGACTGGCCATACCGAATACTGGCAAGGAGGTAGAGGAACTGGGACTCTACACTGTGGTGGGGATATAAAATCAAGCAATCACTTTGGAAAATATTTTGGCAGTTTCCTATAAAACTACACATACACTTAGCATATGATCTAGCTATTCCCCTCTGAGATATTTCCCCAAGGGAAATGAAAGTGTATATGAAGACAGGCACACAAGTGGTTATAGCAGCTTTTATTTGTATTAGCAACAGCCAAAAACTGGAAACAATACCAATGTCCATCAATAGATGAATGGATAAGCTGTGGCATAGCCACACAATGGAATACTACTCAGCAATATAAAGGAATGGACTACCGATTTATGCCATGAAATGGATAAAGCTCAAACTAATTATGCTGAGCAAAAATAAATGCAGACAAAAAGAGAAGTCTGTGCTGTATGAATCCATTATATAAAATTTTGGAAAATATAAAATAGTGTATAAAGAGAAAGTTGATCCAAGCTCACCTGGAGATGGGACAGGGGGTGGTGAGGAGGAAGGATCACCAACGGGCAAGAGATTTTTCAGCATGATAGGTTTGTTCATTATCTTGATTGTGATATATTTGTCACTTGAAATATGTGTGGTTTATTTTAGGTTGAATATACCTCAATACACTGTTAAAAATAAGTTTGGAGAATATTTTATTTGCAGTTTTTATACAAACTCAATCTTCCTTAATGCATTTTACTGTTTTTTCTTATAAATATATTACAACAAAGTCCAAAATCAAAGCCTGCAAATCTCCCCCAGCTTCACGGATATTGCCATGGTGAGGGAAAAGGACTCATTCTGAAGGTCATTCTTCCATCCTTGTGTGCTGAGAGGTCAGGATGATGTAACTGCTTTGGAAGCACAAAGGGTGCAAATTAGGGGCACCCCAACCACAGGACTGAAAAAGTCCTCTCTGTGGCTTCTATTTGCTTTCTGGAGATGTGAGGGGCTGAGGTTTGGAAGAAAAAGAAAAGCTAAGTGTCCACAGCAGCTCAGCCACCAATCTGTGATCCCTGATCCACAGAAGCAACAGTGGGAGCTGGGGGTGTTGGTGAGCAGTGGTGAAAAGAGTAAGGTAACCAGAAGCTTACAAGTACCAGGGCAACGTGACTTTGGATAAGCAGACTCTGCTGTCCCAGCCTCCTCAGTGCCTCTGTCATCTTGCTGTCCCCGAGGCAGCTGCCACCCCCTCTGAGCACAGAGAGAATCCTCGGAGAGCAGCCATGAGGCCACCAGCCACAGAGTTTGACCTGGTCTCGTGTGCACTGATCACAGTGGGGACCAGGCAGAGACTCCAGAGACAGCTGGAGTAGCAACTATCACTGCTTTGTCATGCTTAGTACCATGTGTCCACACGAGGCAATGGAGGCAGTGGAACAGAGGGGCTGAGTGCAAGAGAGATTCCACCCAGGCTTACGTCAGAGCTTTGACACTTACCAGTGTGTGCCTTGGGCAAGTTACTTAACCACAACATGCCTCAGTTTCTCCGTCAATAAAATGGAGATAACAAGAATTACCACATACAGCGGTTAAGGGTGAAAGGAGTTGATATCTGTTTAGACAAGTTTCTGAGAGACAGTGTGCTCACTGATGTGCTTGTTATTATTCTATCCTTTTAAAAAATAGCCCTCCTGGAAAATCCCATGGACAGAGGAGCCTGGTAGGCTGCAGTCCATGGGGTCGCCAAGAGTTGGACACGACTGAGTGACTTCACTTTCACTTTTCACTTTCATGCATTGGAGAAGGAAATGGCAACCCACTCCAGTGTTCTTGCCTGGAGAATCCCAGGGACGGGGGAGCCTGGTGGGCTGCCATCTATGGGGTCGCACAGAGTTGGACACGACTGAAGCAACTTAGCAGCAGCAGCAGCAGCCCTTTCCCACATGTCAGATGATGCAGGCTTGTACATATGGCCACTATGTAAATGCTGGGTGTGATGGGCAGTTCCCTTAACATTCTTAAACTGATTTCTTCAGGTTTGGGGCTCATGCTCTTTATTTCTATTGCTCTGGCTACTAAGAACCTCAGAGCAAATCTAGAATCCAGGTATTGGGGCAGGAAGGCTTGAGAGGGCTGATCCATGCAGGTCCTGCCATCTCCAGCAGGGGGCGACGAGCACCCACCACCCTTTGCTAATGGTGAGCAAGGTCCAGCCCCACCCCAGGCCCTGGGAACAATGGGCTGTTGACAGCAGGAGAATCATTTTAGTTCTATGGCCCAATGGCCACAGGTGGATTCGTGGGCACTGCTTCCTCCTGGACTCCTGACTTTCCTAGTTCCAATCTGTTCCACTTTCTGGAAGTGGAGACTCATGCCACGGTGGCTTGGCCTCAGTTTCCCAGTTTGTAAAACAGGTTGTCATCACTGTCTCTTTCCCTGAGGTCCCAGTGAATTCTTAGCAGGAATGACAGGCAGGAGAGGCTCCATGCCCTGCCCACAAGCACAGCTGGGAAAAGCCATTTCCTGAAGCAGCAACACCAAAGGATGGGAGAGGTGTTTCCAAGCAGGGAGCAGGCGGCCTTGGTGATCTTCCCTCCTCCCAGCCTCAGTGTCTTGCACTGTCCCAAATCTTGGCTCCAGGATGCCCCCCGCTCCTTCAATCTTTGCACCAACGAGGGACTTCCAAGCCTAACCTGAGGTTTTCTTCACCCACCCTTGACCCAAACAGCACAAATGAAAAACCAAAAAAAAAAAAATCACATCTTTATTGTCTGATTAATGTACTGGCTTGGAGAGGGAAGACTGTAGGGGGCGGGGAAATCCAGCTTTGATTAGTCGGAAAGTCCTATTAATTGTGTACAAAATGAATGTTACAAAAATCATGTAAAAAAACAGGTCAGCAAAGCAGCAGCCCTGGGGAGGGCTCAAGGCACCTGGGAGGCTGAGAAACAGGCCCACCCTGGCCTCAGGAGTGAGGCCGAAGGACGGGGGGCCGGGGACTGCACCCCTCCCCTCCTTTACCACGGGGCACGTGTGTCTCCTCGCTCCCCGATTACAAGTCGGTACAAAACTGCCTTCAAGGGCTCAAACCCCAAGGCCAAGGCACTACCAGAAGTGAGGTGGGTCTGAAGCCCAGCACTGAGCTCCCCCTTCCCAGCGGCCAGAGCCTGAAGAAGGGGCGCCGGTTCCCCATGCCCAGCAGGGTGGGCAGGCACAGAGTCCCGCAGCTGGGGAGTGGCTCTGCCTCCCGACACGCAGTAGTCTGGGAGCCCTGAGCAAACACAGCCGGGGCTTTAGTCAGTGCCGAGTACGCGGAGAGGAGCCGCAGGCCTGTCCAGCCCCCCATCGGCCCCCGACGCGGCCTCAGCAGAGCGGTCCTGTCACGGTCCTTCTGGAGCCCATGCCCAGGCCGCGGCCCTAAATGGGGTAACACATGCAGCACCCTGTGCCTGCCGCCTCCACGCCGGCCTTGGTGCCGGGCCCCAGGAGCCCGTCGGTGACACAGTGCTCCGCGATGATGTCCTCCACCCGGGTGATGTACAGGAATGTCAGCATCACTCCCAGGAACTGAGGAGAAGGGGCGCGGTGGGTGTCACTCACTGTCTGGGCCATTCGCCCTCTCTTCCCAGCCCCCCAGCCCTCGCCGTCTGAGCCCAGCATACCCGAGCCCCCTGCACCCTAGTTCTGTCCCTCCTCTGCACTCTGTAATCACCAAGCCACACACCATCCCGGGCCACAGCCTGCCCACCCCACCCCGGGCCCTCCCTGGTGGAGGGGGGACCAGCCCACCTGGGGGAGCAGGATGCCCAGCAGGAGGCCCGCCATGATGGCGTAGTTGTCCAGGAACCAGATGAGCACGGCGTCGGTGCAGCCCCGCACGTAGATGACGTTCTGCACGCTGAGGCGCTGCGGGGAGGAGCCTGGCTGAGCGCCCGCCGGCAGCCCAGCTCTGCCGCTCGTCCCCGGCCCAGCGAGTCCCTCCGCCTCTCTCGGCCTCAGTTTCTCATATGCAACCTGAGAAGTTGACTCTGAACCACAGGATCTCAACAGGAAGTGAAAGTCGCTCAGTCGTGTCCGACTCTTTGCGACCCCCTGGACTGCCAAGCTCCTGTCCTTGGGATTCCCCAGGCCACAATACTGCAGTGGGTAGCCGTCCCCTTTTCCAAGGGATCTTCCCAACCCGGGGATCGAACCCACGTCTCCCACATTGCGGGTGAATTCTTTATCAGCTGAGCCACCGGGGAAGCCTTTCAACAGCCAGTACTGTTCCCTAGAGAGCCTGCTGACATTGTGGTGGCACTTACGCTTGTCACAGAGAGGGGTGGGGGCTGAAGGACTACAGAGCTCAGGGCAATCCTTCTCGAGGGACAGCCACCCAGACTCCCTGCCTCTTAGATGTCCCCCAGGCGTCTGGATGGGTGATAACCCATCCGTAATTATCTGAGCCCAAAGCCTAACTCCAGGGACATAAAACCCAGTGTTTTCTGCTTGGCTTTACTATACATTGAAGTCTACAGAAATAGAAATAGGTAAACTAAGGGATAATTATATTCGATTTTGTCTGGAACTTTATCCAAGAATTGTTCACCATTTAAAAAACCATGTCCATGGCAAAAAATATGCCCATGCTATGCAAGTTGCCCACACAACACCCCTCCTAGGCAACAGAAGCCCCTGGCAGTGCAAACACCTGATCAACTTTGCTGTCTTGTTTCTATCTTGCACCTAAACATGTATATGTTGAAATACAGTATATGGTTATAAATCATTTTATCTTATTTCTCCCTTTATCTCAAAACAGGGGCTTCCCTCATAGCTCAGTTGGTAAAGAATCCACCTGCAAAGCAGGAGACCCCAGTTCCATTCCTGGGTTGGGAAGATCCACTGGAGAAGGGATAGGCTACCCACTCCAGTATTCTTGGGCTTCCCTTGTNTGGTTATAAATCATTTTATCTTATTTCTCCCTTTATCTCAAAACAGGGGCTTCCCTCATAGCTCAGTTGGTAAAGAATCCACCTGCAAAGCAGGAGACCCCAGTTCCATTCCTGGGTTGGGAAGATCCACTGGAGAAGGGATAGGCTACCCACTCCAGTATTCTTGGGCTTCCCTTGTAGCTCAGCCAGTAAAGAATCTGCCCGCAATGTGGGAGACTTGGGTCCGATCCCTGGGTTGGGAAGATCCCCTGGAGAAGGGATTCTGGCCTGGAGAACTTCATGCACTGTATAGTGTATGGGATCTCAAAGAGTCAGACATAACTGAGCTACTTTCACTTTCACGCTTTCACTTATCTCAAATCATTATGCCACTTGTTTTGGAATTAGGTGTATAGGTAGGTAGGTTATCATATCTGTGAGTGTCATTTTGGAATAACAAAAAACAATAGGGCATTGTGTATGCTAAGTCACTTCAGTGGTGCCTGACTCTGCGATCCCATGGACTGTAGCTCGCCAGGCTCCTCTGTCCATGGGATTCTCCAGGCAAGACTACTGGAGTGGGTTGCCATACCCTCCTCCAAGGGATCTTCCCGACTTAGGGATCGAATTTGCATCTCTTACATCTCCTGAATTGGCAGCCGAGTTATTTACCATTAGTGCCATCCAGGAAGCCCAAATAGGGCATTACCAAGTGTTTATTATAAAAACTAGCCTTTGGGTCCCATGTTTGGCGAACCACTGCTGGTCTGTGGTTCAGGATCTTAGATGTTTGTCAGAGTCACCCACTGGCCCCACCCTAAGAGTGCACGTTTCTAACAAGCTCCTTGGGGCTGCTGTTACTGCTGGTCTGAGGATCTCCATTTGAGAACCACTGCTCAGAGGCTATCTCAAGTCATCATTATTTTTAGCTCCCTTCTCAACACAACCCCATCTTCTCTCCAAGTCCAGGAGAAATGCCCAGGAAGCTGACCCAGGAGGTACCAGCCAAAGACTCTCTTCCCCCAGGGACTCCTGGGTCCCAGGCTGAGGGAGCCAGTGTGCATCTGCAAACTGGCAGCTCCAAGGGCAGAGGCGGGCTGGTGAATGCAGCTAGGCATGGGGACACACTGCAGGCATCGACAAGGACACGGTGGCCTTACACATTAGTTGCTCAGTCAACTCTGGCAGCCAGCTTCTCCCAACCTGGGGGGGATTCTTGGCTCCCCAAGTCCTTCTATGTCTAGATAGGGGCAAAAAATGTGGGCAGTCCCTGGCTCCTGTTCACAGCCAGGAATGTTGGGAGATCTCAACAGCCAGGAGCCTCACCCCTGGAAGCCCCTCCGATTACCCTGGGGACGGAACAGGAAGAGCAGCCTTTCTGGGGAAAAGAGATTTCAAAGACATTACCTCCTTGTCAATAGTTTTGTAGCCGCACATAGTGTTGACAACTTCTGTCTGAAACAGAAATGTGTATTAGCTAACATATACATGGTGATTCCTGCAGAAGACACTTATTCCACAGCACCCCCCCCAACTCCCCCGTTTTACAGATGAAAAAACTGAGGCATAGAGAGTTGCACTATCCAGTATGAATGGAGCTGAGAGTCCCATCCCAGCTGTCTGGTTCAAGTCTGCATCTTAATCTTCTGGATCCAAGAAATGCCCAGAGAGAAAAGGTGGGAAGACCAGTTCTGTGGCTCTTGGGTGGGAGACCCATTGCTCCACTAGTGGCAGCCTAGGAGCCCAGAGGAAAGGGCACAGCCCCAGGCTCTTCTGTTGCAGCCGCCAGAGCCTCACTTTGCTGAGATGGTCATGTGCTGAGGTCAGGACTGGGCTGCTCCCAGTCTGCTGGCTCTTGTGAAAGAAAATCCCAGACCACAGCCAGGCCCCTGGCCAGCTGGGGTTTACCTGAGGGCAAGGCCAGGCCTCTGACCACACTTTCCGGCCCCTGCAGACCGCTACCCGCCAGTAGGGCTGCTCAACCTCTTGCCCGGGAAGAGAGCTGCCTTCAGGAGTTTCCAGCTGCTGACTAATCTGGGCACGGTGGAAGTTGTGATTGGCCCTGGGCTCATCAAATCTCTTCCCAGCTAACCTAGGTCACAGGGCTGGCAGGGGCACTTCCCAGCACAGCACAGCCTGAGCCCTTGTGGAGTCTCCTCTGCTTTCTAGAAGGTGAGAGCGAGCCTGATGAACCCGTCTACATCTAAGTGACAGCTACTGTGGGATCAGGGTGCCAGAGGTGCCAGCAGTGATGTAGGTGGGCAGAGTGGCTAGTGTGGGCTCTGGCATCACACTGCCCACTCCAGGCCCTGCTCTGCCACTTAGGAGCTCTGTGACCAACCTTAGGTGTGGCGCTGAGGGACAGGCACACAGAGGCACTCAATAAGGATTTGTTGGATGAATGAATGGATAGGCTCCCTGGACTCTTCAATAAAGCAATCATAATCTCTGAATGTACCCATGGGGATTTTTTTTAATATAAAGTGAGATATATATATAAAATGATTGTCCAAGGGCATGGCACACTGGCTGGACTGACCTTGAACACAATCCCAGACCCTGGAAGTCAAGGACAGCTGCTACTCTTTCTAAAAGCATGAGTTGAACCTCAGATGTCATCTGCTGCTGCTAAGTCACTTCAGTCGTGTCCGACTCTGTGCGACCCCACAGACGGCAGCCCACCAGGCTCCCCTGTCCCTGGGATTCTCCAGGCAAGAACACCAGAGTGGGTTGCCATTTCCTTCTCCAATGCATGAAAGTGAAAAGTAAAAGTGAAGTCGCTCAGTCGTGTCCGACTCTTAGCGACCCCATGGACTGCCGCCCACAGGCTCCTCGGTCCATGGGATTTTCCAGGCGAGAGTACTGGAGTAGGATGCCATTGCCTTCTCCGCAGATGTCATCTAGATCACTCTAAATGTCAAGGCTTGATGTGTGGACAAAATAACCTCCTTCAGTCTAGACTGTCCCCCAGGAACCCTCAGACCCCAAAACACTCAGGATCCACCTCACGTCAGTCAGCATCAGTGGCCCCTCCAGGCCATAAACATGACCCCAGTGGGGAAGCTCCAGCCTGGGTAGTAGATGTATGAGGGCATGATGGGAGCAGGTGCTTCCTGCCTTATTTGTTCACTCATTCAATCACTACTGAACAGATATTGAGCATCGATTATGTACCATTCTCTGTTCTAGATGTTGGGAATACAGAAGAACAAAATAAGACCCTTGCCTTCATGGAACTTTTACTCTAGGAAGGGAGATAGGCAACAGACATGATAAAGAAGTAGACTGTATGATACGTAANTCGATTATGTACCATTCTCTGTTCTAGATGTTGGGAATACAGAAGAACAAAATAAGACCCTTGCCTTCATGGAACTTTTACTCTAGGAAGGGAGATAGGCAACAGACATGATAAAGAAGTAGACTGTATGATACGTAAGAAGGTGGCCAGAGTAACTTTACTCTTCATTGTGCTGCTTCCAGACCCGGAGGCAGAACCACAGCTCCTGCCCTTGGGGAATAGACATGCTATGGCAGAGGCCTCCTTACACCTGGAGCCAAAAGACTCTTCTCTAGGCCCCAGAGGGGGAGGGGAACTGATGTCGATATCCAGGCAAATATTATTCTGGGCATTTTTTAATGAAATTAACATTAAAATCAGTAGGCTGAGTAAAGCAGATTGCTCTCCCTAATGTGAGTGGGCCTCGTACAATCAGTCGAAGGCCTAAATAGAACAAAAAGGCTACCCTTCCCCCAAGTAAGGAAGAATTCTTCCTGTCTGATTTCAAACTGAAACATCAGCTCTTCGTGGGCCTTGAGGCTGCCCGCCTCAAACAGGAACTACATCATCAGCTCTTCTGGTTCTTAGGCCTGTGGACTCATGCTGGAAATAAACCATTGGCTCTACTGGGGCTCTTGCTTGCCAATTCACTCTGCAGATCTTGGGACTTGCCTGACTCCATAATTCTGTGAATCAATTTCTTATAATAAACCTCTTTTCACACACACACACACACACACACACACACACATCCTATTGATTCTGTTTTTCTGCTAAACAAGCCAGCAAGTGCCTTCCTGGGTGAAACACTACACTCGTGTAATGCCTGTTGAATGTGGAGGTATGAAGGCCTAAGGTCCCATATCTCACCCCAATATGGGACAACTCTGCAGGATCCTCCCAAGACATTCCCATGGATTTGGCTGAGGCGCCCACTGAGACTACGCCATTGTTCCACCTCTCCCTCTGCCCAGCCCCGCTTCTATCCCCTCCCTCACAGGTGTCAATCCTGAGCACACCTCCTAAGCTTCCTGCTCGCTAACCAGCATCTCAGAGCCGGCTTTCCAGACAGCCTTGGCTGAGACACTGGGATCACTGCACTAGCCCCTAACCGGACTGCCCACCCATGTCATCTCTGCCACCACAGCAGGCGGGGTGGTGCTGGCAAAGCCTAAGGAAAATCTGCTACTCGTCCACTAAAGGCCTGTCACTTGACTTCTTGTCACTCAAGGGAGGCAAAGTCCTGATCATGACCTTCAGGGTACCCATGATCTCCGACTTCATCTACAGCCATCCTCCCCCAAGCTCACTCTGCTCCAGCCACACTGGAGCTGGTCTTTGTGCTGTTTCTTAAATTCACAAGGGCAGGTCCCACCTCAGAGCCTTTGCACTTGCTCTTCTCTCTGCCAGGAATTCCCATCCCCAGGCAGCATGGCTTACTCCCTCACTTCTTTCAGGGTTTTATTGAGAACCAACCTTCTCAGTATCTAAAATGCAATCCTCCATGCCCCTGTTTTATTTTTCTCCTTAGCATTTATCATCTCTTAGAATATTATCTCTTTTACTTATTTATTTTGCTTATTAGCTTTCTCCACTAGAAAGGATGTCAGCTCCATGTGGGCAGAGAGCTCTCTGTGCGTTTCCTGTATCCTTAGAACATAGAACTGCCTCTGGCTGGTCCTCAGTAAATACCTGTTGAATGAATGAATGAATGAACGAATGCACGTTGGGCTTTCACATCTCAGCTTGGACATTCAGGTGCCACTGCCTTGGATGATGAAGTTCAGAGTCATCCCCACCCCCTCCACAGGCCTCTCTGAAAACCCTGGCCTCCTCCTCAGCACTCCCCCTGCACAAAGAGCTACCCTAAAATGGCAGCTCCAACTTCCAAACCAACCTTCCCTCCTGGCCTTTTTAGGGCTCATGCACTTGGCACTGGCTCCCTGGGTCACGGGTGAGGCCCCACCCCCACCAGCAGCTGCTCAGTTTACAGAATCCAGCAGTGGGCACAGGATGGTGGAGACGTCAGAAGAGAAATTTTCCGTGACTCTTCAAGGCATGAGTAATTGCAAAACTCCCCGCCTCGTTCCAATCCAGAAACCAGGCAGCTTTTGGACACATTAGTCAAACACAGGATTGACCAAGCCTCTCATTTATTAGCAGTGACAGCACAGGGCAGCCTCCCAAGCGGCCAAGGAGGCAACAGAGCTGAGAGGATCCCACTGGGGAGAGGCGGAGGCTGGCATTTACATCACCAGCCGCTCCCCAGCACCTCGTTGCTGATGATCACTGGGACGTCAAGCCCAAAGTCCACCAGCAACGTTCAAAGTGCAGGCCCTGCCCTGGCCCCCAGCTATGGCTGCCAAGCCGGCCACCCTGCTGAGACCCCCGGCCTGGACTCTCTCCCACTCTTCGCCAGGCGTGCACAGTAGTCAGGGCACGGCTCTGACAAGAGCTGCCTGAATTTCATCCTAGCTCTATCAACCTTGAGCCAAGAACCTCACCTTTTGGTGCCTCAGTTTTCTCATCTGTATAGTGGGTAAAACAACCATACCTACCTCACAGGGTTGTTGAAAGGACTTAACGAGTTAAAACAACTAAAGAACCTAGAACAGGCCACCACGTGGTAAGTGCTCAATAGATATCAACAACCGTTACTAATGAGACAAGTCTTCCCCATCCTCTACCCCCAGATTCACCCCATTCAGTGGGCAGGTGCTCCACCCCAGGACCTGGCCTTTAAAGTCCCCTGAGGCTCAGGANGCCACCACGTGGTAAGTGCTCAATAGATATCAACAACCGTTACTAATGAGACAAGTCTTCCCCATCCTCTACCCCCAGATTCACCCCATTCAGTGGGCAGGTGCTCCACCCCAGGACCTGGCCTTTAAAGTCCCCTGAGGCTCAGGAAGCCCCGCCTCGGCAGGGACCACCACGTCCTGCCTACCCCTCCTATCCGGCCCAGCCACCCCGGTCCTGACAGGCGAGAGGAGCGTTTGGCCAGCCGGGGGCTGTGCCCCAGGGACAGTGGATACCGTGTTTCTGAAGCAGCAGGTGTAGGGCACCCCACAGGCCAGGGGCCCGGGGGCGCTGCAGTCGTGGTACTGGTTTGTGCTCCAGTCTCGGTAGTCTTCCCCGCCACAGCACTTGAACTGAAGGAGGAAGCAAGTGGGGAAGAGAGCTGCCGTCACCACCAAGGCCCCCAGGCAGACAGCAGGGCGGGGCCCGGCCAGGGCCCGGTGGGACTGATGATGCGGGTCACACAGGTAGGGGGCATCATGGGGAGCATGTGAAGCATCATTACAGGTCAGAGCTCAACAAAAGCAGAACAGTGGCCTAGGAGGTAGCGAGCATCCCATCACTGCGGAGGCATGCAAGCCAAGGCTGGGTAGCCTTTTGGTGGGATAGTGGGTGGTGTCTAAATACTGGAGGAAAAGCCCTGCCTTGCCAGCCGGACTCCATCTTCACATCCCCAGGGCAGGTGCTCCACCCCAGGACCTGGCCTTTAAAGTCCCAGAGACAACGATTCTAGGCGAGCCCCACAATCCAAGGGCCCCTGAACCTCACCCACCCAGCTCTGCCTATCNGGACTCCATCTTCACATCCCCAGGGCAGGTGCTCCACCCCAGGACCTGGCCTTTAAAGTCCCAGAGACAACGATTCTAGGCGAGCCCCACAATCCAAGGGCCCCTGAACCTCACCCACCCAGCTCTGCCTATCCCACCCTTAGCAAAGGGGCGCGCACACACACACACCCCTGGCCGGGGCTCAGGGCTGAAGCGATGGCACAGCTGGCGTCACTTTCCCCTTGGCTGAGCTCTGCCCTGCATGTCCCCCTGTACAGACGCCAACGCCTGGGGGAAGCAGTTACTCCACTGGGCTGCTGCTGTGCGCCGAGCACCGCTCTGTGTGCCCGATAACCAAGGGGGAGGGGAAACGCCACAGCCCTGAGGGAGAGGCTGGTGGAGAGGAACCACCACGTGAAAAAGGTGTGAGGCAGTGCTGGGTACCAGGATATGGCAAACGGGGGAAGGAGGCAGGAGGTCGGGGAAGGCCTGAGGAGATCTCATTTAATCGGAAATATGAAAAACAGTCAAGACATGCCAAGACCCTGCACGGAGATGAGTTAGTTGTATTGATATTTCAGCAGCTGGCGTAACTGGAGTAGAGTGAGCAAGTGTAGAGGGGTTGAGGTCAGACCATGAAAGCTTTGTCAGCCAGAATAAGCAGGGAACGGGGATAGTATCCTTAGTGACAGGAAGTTACTGGAGAAGGTTTTAACCAGGGGAGTGATATGGTCAGAGATTCTAGTAGAAATAAAGTAGATGCCCTTCCAGAGTCTCCATAGAGCCTTTCAGGCTATCAGTCTAGGGGTCCAGGAAGTGCCTCTGTGGGGTGCAATGCAAAGAGTATTTATTTTGCCATCTGACAGGCCAGCATTCAAATCCTCATGCCACCACTCCATGCTGTGTGACTCTGGGCAAGTCAATCAGCCTCTCTGGGCCTCAGAGGCTCAACTGTAAAGCAGGAAAAGCAATGCCAGCTTTGCACAGCTGAGCTGAGAAGTACAAAGATAAGCCAAGCATGAAGCACTCAGCATAGGACCTGGCCCCAAGCAGGTGCCCAGTGAGCATGAGTCATCCCACCATTCCACCCTGGGAGAAATGAAATTCGCAAGCCAGCTGAAGGTTGCTTCCAATAAAAACATCTTGCCCCACCCAATGGCCAGAGCTGGCAGGCGCATCCCTGGCAGAGAAGGGCTTCCCAGAGGCTGCACCTGTTATGACTACAGAGAAGGCCTGAGCCAAGGGAGCGGCCGCTATGGATGGCCCCGGGTGCAGGGAGATGCTGGTCCCCCACTGAGGGCCATCACAGGGATCAGGTCAGCTGACGTCCCCAAGGTCATGTTCCAAGGAGCGCTGCCAGGGCTGAGGAGTCCCTCAGCTCTAAAACTCCACTCATCCTCACCTAGGAGGACAGGCAGATAATGATCACCCCAGCTGACACTGATTTAGTCTCACCACATGCCTGGCCCTGCTCTAACCATCTCTGAAATAAATCAAGGCAAATCTCACAGCGACACTAAGTGGAAGGGACCATCAGTATCCCGCTGGGGCAGGTGTGGAACCTGAGGCTCAGGATTAAGTGAGATTGGTGTGTAGAAGCCTCCGAAGGCAGCAGCAGGCACTGCTGTTACTGTTACACCCACAGACTTGGGTGGACCGTGGGAAGGAGGGATGACAATCATCACATTCAAAAAAGTGCCGTCGGATGAAAGGAGGAGACTTGCTCTGTTCCCCGTGCAGGGATAAATGGAACCAGGGAAGAGCTCTATCCCCATCAGGGCTGTCCTTGATTTGGCAAGGGAGGGAGCTCCCTGTCCCTGAAGGGTCTCGGCAGAGGGAACTTTGAATTGGGTGGCTTGGAGGTCCCTCCCACCTCAAAGAGGATTCTTTGCCCACTAAAGAGGGGCACCCTGAGACTCTGCCACATGGTTTGTAGCTCCCTCTGACCTTTTTCTTTCTTTTTTTTCAGAAGGGGAGGGTTTGTGTAACTGGAAAGGAACAGGCAGGGCAAGTATATGCTGGGCCAGGCATGCCCTGGCATCCCCACCCTTGGTGGCTGTCCATGGCCCACCCTCAACTCCCAACTTGGCCAGCCACGTGGGGATGGATAAGCCACCCGACCCCTCGCCCCCACCCTCTTGAGCAGGGTCCCAAGTTGGGGGCGGGGGGCGCGGTGCAGTGGGAGCAGAGCAAAGGACGTGGGAGGCAAATTTCTGACCCCAAACTCCTGACTCACCTCCTTCTGAACAAAATCCATGATGTTTTTGAAGTCTAGATCGTCATAGTAGTTCTCAATTCCTCTGCGAATATTGTCATTCAGAAAGTCGATGGTCTGTGTAGACAGAGAAATTATCAAGGCGGAAGAGCACACGACCCCAGGGCCCAACCCAAGATTTCCCAGAAGTCAGGAATGAACCGGAGAGTCCACCTCCCAGGCAGCCTCCCCTCAACGACCTGCAGAGATTACCTCCGTTCCCACCCACGACCTCCCTGCACCAGCACCCTCTCCATGTCCCCAGTGCCCATCAGAGGCAGGAATGGTGCCCCCCATTCCTTTGCAGATCAGGCAACCCAGGCCCCAAGAGGGCGAGGCCCTGCCTGGGGCACACCGTGCTGAAGGAGCCAGGCCAGGGCTGGGGCTGGGCTGCCCCGGTGCGCCTTCTACTGGAGCTAAAGACAGGCCTGCACCGGAACCTTCCCTCTGCCCGCCAGCCCCCTCTCCACTCTTCTTTCCTGTATAAGCTCTTCTTTTACAGATGAAAAGGCCTAGAGAGGGAGAGTGGCAGGTGTCGGCTTTGGTTAGGGGCCCAGCCAGGACTGGAAGCCAGGCGTCCTGACTTCCCTCTGGGCCTCTCTGTCGCCGCAGTGCTCCGGCCCAGGCGACAGGGCCCACCTCCCTCTCGGACTGGGACAATCCCCACCGGGAAGGGTGCTGGCAGGCCACCCTCTCCCAGTCACGCTGGGCCTTCGGGATCAACAGCCCGGCTGTTGTGCCGAGATCCAGGAGCACAAAAGGCCCCACAGCGGGAAGGGATTGGGCGGGAGTGTGGGCAGCCTGGCTCCAAACTCACAGTGACAATCAGGGCTTTCAGAGCAGGGAGGCCGGTGGATCATCAGAGATTGTGCTGGCACAAAGGGCGCATTCTCAGCTCTGGAGCCAGACAATTCCCGGGGGAGGCGCCCTCAGGGTTCGTGGGGACAAGAGGGTCCTGAGTTCCAAGCCCCACCCTAGGACTACAGGCCCTACCCTACTCCTCCACTCTCAGCTCCCCACTTGTGAATCAGTCATGCAGGCCTGTCTTTAAGACACCTTCCAGCGCCAAAGATCAAAGACTAAGCTGCAAGGGGCTGTCACGCCTCATGGTCAAGAACAGTCTGCACCCACACCTGCCTCAGGAATATCAATTAACTTCTGAACCTCCAGTGGCTCAGATGGTAAAGGATATGCCTGCAATCCAGGAAAACTGGGTTTGAACCCTGGATCAGGAAGATCCCCTGGAGAAGGGAAAGGAAACTCACTGCAGTATTCTTGCCTAGAGAATTCCATGGACAGAGGAGCCTGGCAGGCTACAGTCCACAGGGTCCCAAATAGCTGGACCCGACTGAGTGACACTTTTCCTCCCCTACAGGATGGGAATGGGGATCCTCTGCCTCAGAGGAATTTGAGACTCAAACAAACTAGAGCAAATAAAGGGCTTAGCACGATGCCAGGCACATAGCATTATTATGATAGATTTTTCTCTTTTTCCAGGAGGTAGTACCACTTCATATCCATCATGTCATCAGTGGAAAGTGGATAATCCCAAAAGAAATCAAGACCCTAAGTCTTGTTCAAGAGCCACTCCTGATCTGGGACCCCTCCCAAACTCCCTGCAGCCCAAAGAGGTAATGTGACTTGTCTAAGGTCACCCCAACGATCACTGGCAGAGAGCTGCTGGAACCAAAGTGTCAAAATCGCATCCTGATACGCTTTAAGAAGCCAAGAACCCAAGGTTGAGTTCAGGGCCATCTCCCCAAACTATGTCCAGTATCAGGAAGAGAGAAACAAGGATGTGATAACCACCTCCTTCCTGACATTCATACACTGCTCAAAGCCAAGGTGACAAAGCAGACTGGCTCAAGGAAACCAGTCTCCATGCTCAGAAGGAAAACCCTCTGTTGATGATAATCACTGTTCAGGAGCAGACCTGGAGATGAGGAGGGTCACGCCAGCCTCGGGAGGCACCAGGCCAGCCCTCTTCCCCTGTCACAGGCTCTGCCATCACCAGCCGTCCACCCTGCCCAGGTCTGGCTCTGGATCCTGGGGCAGGGGCTCAGTGGAAGGGCTGTTTGCTCGCCACCCGACCTGGGCAGAGCAGGGACCCGCCTGGTTCTCAGGTCCACCCTTCCCAGATGTCCCCAGGCCCCACAGCCTTTCCAGTCTTGGGTGCCTGTTCCCTGGGGTGATGATGAAGGGAAAGGCCAGCCAGCTGGGGCATAAGAAACAGGACACCAGACTGGATCAGTCTGTCACCCAGGGAATGAGCTCACAGGATTACATGGCATGCTGTAAGGGGCTCTTGGCAAGGGGTGATGTCCAAAGTCAGGGATATGTCAAGGGCCACACTCATGGCGGGTGAAGTGGCTTCCCTTCAGTCTCAAGGCACTGCAGGCCGTCCTGGCCCTCCTATCCCAGCCCACTGGCCGCCTCACAGTCCCTCTGCTGGGTCACCCCTCAGCCCTCCCATGGGGTCACATGCGGTTAGGAGCCAGGGTGGGATGAGGGCAGGAGGCCCAGGGCAGGGAGGAAGACAAGCAGCAGAGCGGAGGCCTGGCAGCCCCACCGGGAAAAGCTCTCCTCCACTCTTTGGTGAGCAGCCCTGACCTCTCTCCCCAAACCGTCTCAGTCTCTGGGTATTTTCCAAAGGCGCGGACTCCAAAAGAGGCCTTCTTTGTGCAAACCAGGCCTTCCATCAGGTTAGATGAGCTGGACCCTGCGGGGGAGGGAGGGCCCACTGGAGGCCTCTCTGGACGGACAGGAAGAACAGATGGTCCCAGACTGCAGGGGCGGCAGCTGCCCTCGTTCCCACCAGGGAGCTCTCTGGCTTGTGCTGGCTCTTACACATGCGTGCTGCGCTTGGCACCATGTCTGTGTGTGTGTGTGTGTGCGCACGTCCACACCAGGGAGACGCGTACAATGTCTGGGTGGTTCCTGCAGGGGTGGGGGTTGTATGGTTCATTAATTAACTATAATCAACTGCAGTTCACTGCTGTGTTCCACAATGTTCTTAGGGACTGGGGGAGCCACTCAGAGGACATGTCCTGTGGGACCTCGGCAGGGAAAAGCAAATTCTGGCTTCCTCTGCTGTCTCAGAGGCCAACGCGCCCAGCGCTACCCCTACTCGGCTCTAAACCAGGTCATGCAGTGGGGCAGCTCCAGTGAGGACCTGAAAACCACCTTTCATGAATGGCTGGCGTGGCCTCAGAGGCATGTGGCCCAGGCTAAATAAAACAAAGAGTAAGCAATCACCAAAACCACGGGATTTTCACAGCACATTGTTCAAGCTACCAGACTCAAGCCACAGAGCACGGACCTTTCTAGGTCTCTTTCCACCCAGTTTTAAAAGCCTCTGCATCACTCCCCTCAGTGGAGGCACTTGGACAGTTTGTGCATGAACGAGGGGGATAGCTCAGGGGTGGCGGATTTCATCTCAAAGCCACGGCCATGTTCTAAAATCAACAGGTCACGTATGAATGGACACTTCAAAGGAGTGAACTGTATGGTGTTCACGCTCAGTTGCGTCTGACTCTGTGCAACCCCGTGGACTGTAGCTCACCAAGCTCCTCTGTCCATGGGATTCTCCAGGGAAGAATACTGGAGTGGGTTGCCATCTCCTCCTCCAGGGGATCTTTCCAACCGAGGGATCGAACTCTCATCTCTTGGGTCTCCCGCATTGGCAGGTGCATTCTTTACCACTAGGGCCCCCGGGGAAACCTGAATTGTATGGTATGTGAATTATGCATCAATAAAGCCTTTTATAAGCCCGAAGAACAAATAAATAAGGCTTTGCGGGGCGAGGGGGAGGCGAGGAGCAGGAAAGGAGGAGTGGGCCTCCCGCCAGGCCTCTGGGGACGGAGCTGCCCTGGTTTCCTGCAGGCTGCCAGCCGACCTCCATCGACCCATGTCAGCTTCCGGGGCCCACTCTGGGGAGGCCCGGCAGCCAGCAGCTCAGCCAGAAGCATCGCCAGCTCAGCTCTCACAGTGCAGAGGCGGGTGTTCAGACTCGGACTTCCTTCCTCCCCGAGTGCCTGGGCTGAGCCAGCATCTCTGGGCCCCCCTCAGTATCCCCCCAGAAGGTAAAGACTCATCCTTGTTGCCTCCAGACCCCAGCCTCTGCTCCAGCCCTGAGATGGGCCCCATCAGACAACCAAGGGTTGAGAGGAACTCAAAGAGTGAGAAAGAAAGAAAGAGGTGTGAACACCGCAAGGTTCTCAGGAATATCTGCCAGTGCCTTCCTCAGACCTGGCTGGACTGTGTGTTAGCCCCTCAGTTGTGTCCGACTCTTTGCAACCCCATGAACTGCTCTGTCCACGGGGTTTTCCAGGCAAGAATACCGGAGTGGGTTGCCATTTCCTTTTCCAGGAGATCTTCCCAACTCAGGGATCAAACCCAGGTCTTTTCCATGGCGAGCAGATGCTTCACCACGAGCCTTCACGAGCAGATAGCCACCAGGGGAGCCGTGGCCCTTGGCTGGAAGCCGCAGGATTAATCCCCATGGTGGGGGAGCGTTATGCTTTGGTTTCCCAGGTGTTCGGAGCCCAGCTCTCACTTCTAAACGGCTGACAGTGGGATGCACCAGCTGCAGGAGTCCACCCACATTAGTGTAGAACTTTCTCTACTTGCTCCAGGTGGAAGCAGGACAAGCAGGCCATGCGGGCTCCCTTCTCCCTGCTCCAGCCTCACGGTCACGCGAGAGCCAGCTGGTGACAGTGCCAAGATAAACAGGTTGGGTGCTGCCCACTGTTCCTTGGCTGATGTTGGGTGTGATCACGGCACCATCCAATCAAGGCCAGAAAAGCGGTCGCTCCTCCGCTTGTCCAGGAGGTAGAGGGAAGGAGGCCAGGGATGGGTACAGACATACTAGCCACAGCCCAGTGTCTTCTGGGTGTCCCTGCTCAGCCCTGCCTCACTGGGAACACATGGGAAGGAGCTGCCCACCTCCAACACCCCCAATATTCCTTCAGGGAGGCTCAGAGCAAGCTGGGGTGATGTCAGGTCAAGACCAGTGAGACCTGGGGATTTCCCTGGCTGTCCAGTGCTTAAGACTCCATGCTTCCCTGATGCAATCCCTAGTCAGGGAAGTAAGATCCAGGCAAATATACTGAAGTTGCCATTTCCTCCTCTAGGGGATCTTCCCAACCCAGGGATCGAACCCAGGTCTCCTGCGCTGCAGGCAGATTCTTTACCGTCTGAGCCACAGAGAAGCCCAAAGTGAAAGTGTTAGTCGCTCAGTTGTGTCTGACTCTTTGTGACCCCATGGACTATAGCCTGCCAGGCTCCACCATCCATGGAATTATCCTGCCAAGAATATTGGAGTGGGTAGCCATTCCTTTCTCCAGGATCTTCTCAACCCAGGGATTGAACCTGGGTCTCCTGTATTGCAAGCAGATTCTTTACCAGCTGAGCCACCAGGGAAGCCCCGCATGGCCAAAACATAAATTAATTAAAAAAAAATAAAGAGCAGTGAGACCCAGACACCTGTGGAAGTCATGCAGGTCCACCCACTGCTGGGTCCAGGGTGCTGCACTTCTCCGGGTTTTAATGCCCGGAGCCTTGGGGCCAGCAGCTCTGCACCAAGTTCCCCATCACACAGCCACTCCACCCTGCATAAGCAGAGAAGCTGCTTCAATCCAACTCCTGGGTCATGCCTAGCAGCAAAAACTGTGCCCAGGGTCAGCAACTGATGGAGAATTTCTGCCTCACGCCCAGGAGTTGTTTATCTTTCACTACCTGGAGGCGACCACAGTTGTACCTTCCTGAGAGCCCTGTGTGGTCATCAGCCTGATGATTTGTCTTCATCCGTCACCACCAGTGGATTCTTAGAGTTAAGAGGTAGCCTGGGGGGCTGGAGACTGAATTTGTTATGCTGTGACTCAGAGAAATCTGTCTTCTCCTCTTGGGGAAGAAAAACTGGAATTGGGAATTCACCTGGAACCCGACCTTGACTGTGCCTCATCTCTTTCCCCACCATCAATGGCCAGGCTCCTCCTTCCCTGTCCTCGCCATTGGCCCATTTCTTGTTTTACAAAATCACATGGCGTTACAGTTGGTAGGGACATTATTTTCCTTTATATGGTGTTTTTCTTCTTGATTATAAAAAATGTAAGAGAAAATTTGGGAGCTAGGGAAAAAAAATATAAAGGAGGAAATAAAATCACCCTAGTCCCATCCCTCAGGGAAAATATGAATTAATATGTTAATATTTCTATTTCCTTCCAGATTTTTCCAGGCCTTTTTTTTTTTTTTTTTTCATTGTGGAGATCTTACTGCACTTACAGGGCTTTTTTTTTTTTTTTTCTTTTTCTTTCTTTTAGGCCATGCAGTGGAGTATGTGGGATCTTAGTTCTTCAGCCAGGGATTGAACCCACGTCCCCTGCATTGGGAGCACAGAGTTTTAACCATTGGACTGCCAGAGAAGTCCCTACACTTACAGTTTTGTATCTCATTTTTAAGTTTCTGAATTATATATCACTGTCATATGAGAGCACAGCCCATCATAAGCCTCCAAAGAGCTGAGAGCCCTGACGATGAGGGTCCTTCCTGGACTGACATAGTCCCATGAGGGGACATAGTACCCAAGGGGAAGGAACACACTTCACCCTGTCGTGCCCTCCGTGTTTGGGATAATGTAAGCTCTCAGCCCTGACCTCAAGCCCATGGCATCCTCAGCTGTGAGGACGAAAGGTCCCTGGAGGTTTCGCCTTAACTTAGCTCCTCCTGGAAAGGAGTGGTGTCACGGCCCCTGTTGAGCTACAGGCAAGGAAAATAAGTCATCAATCTTTGTGAAAGCACCCTGTAAACGAAAACTGCTATTCACTTAGGAGATTGTTTATTAAACCACTGATGCTGCTGACTGTGGCCTGGACTTGGGATCTAGTTAGTAAAGCACTAACTCATAACTCTGGAAAGTTGTGGGCAGCCAGGAGCCCTGCTGGCTGCACAGAAAGGCATCCCCATGGGCAAATGGAATAAACATCTCTCTCTCCTCAAGGCTGCTGAAAAACGAACCAGTACCCTGGATCTGCCAGCCCAGAGCAGACGGTCTGAAAAGCAGAAAAGATGAAAAGGTAGGAACAAGTAGCAAAACTGAATTGGGAAGACAACCAATGGGCCAGAGCAATCTACAGATTCAGCGCAATCCCCCTGCCAAAATTCAGACGGCATCTTTCAGACACACAGAAAAAAATGCTCCAACTCACATGGAATCACAACAAACCCTGGTAGCCAAGCAATCTTGAATAAGAAGAGCCTAGCTGAAGGCATCACACTTCATGATTTCAATATTACAAAGTTATGGTTACCAGAACAGTATGGTTTTGACATTAAAATAGACACACAGGTCAATGGAACAGAAAAGGGAGTCTGGAAATAAAGCCAACATATATGGTCAACTAATTCCCAACAAAGATGCCAACTCTCTTTAATAAATAGTGCTGAGAAAACTGGAGATCCACATGCTAAAGAATGAAATTGGACCCTTATATCATAGACAAAAAACAACTCAAAATGAGTTAAAGACTTAAATGTAGCGAAAACCTCAAGTAGAACTAACTCCTAAAGGAAATATAGGGAAAAACTCCTTGATATTGGTCTTGGCAATGATTTCTTGGATCTGACATCAAATATATACGCAATGTTGCCTATAGCAAAAATAAATAAGTGGGACTATGTCAAACTAAAGCATTTCTGCTAAAAAGTAAACTATGTAAAAAGTTAAAAGGTAAGCTATGAATTGGGAGAATATAATTGTAAATAATACATCTGAAAAGGGGTTAATACCCAAAATATATATGGAACCCCTACAGTTGCAAAATAGCAAAAAAAAAAAAAACAGTTGACCTTTGAACAACACAGGGATTAGGGGTGCCAACCCCCAATACAGTTGAGAATCTGCATACTGCTATCTCTGCCTCTAAACAAAGGAACTGATAAATAACTCATTGAAGGGCAGGAAGCTAAAAAGGTTTAAATAGAATCAGGACTCAAACCCTAGTCCTTTTGACTCTACATATTGTGATATCTCGGAGAAGGCAACGGCACCCCACTCCAGTACTCTTGCCTGGAAAATCCCATGGATGGAGGAGCCTGGTAGGCTGCAGTCCATGGGGTCACTAGGAGTCAGACATGACTGAGCGACTTCACTTTCACTTTTCACCTTCATGCATTGGAGAAGGAAATGGCAACCCACTCCAGTGTTCTTGCCTGGAGAATCCAAGGGACGGGGGAGCCTGGTGGGCTGCCTTCTATAGGGTCGCACAGAGTCACACACGACTGAAGCGACTTAGCAGCAGCAGCAGCAGCATTGTGATCTCTAACTCAACATAAACTTTTCTCACACTTAGTTAATTTAAAGTTCTGTAAAATGAACATAAACATTTCTCACACTTAGTTGATTTAAAGATCTGTAAAATGAAATACAGATACTATATTTATTGAAAAATGTCTGTGTATAAGTGGATATACAGTGTTCAAACCCATGTTGTTCAAGCATCAGCTGTAATCTAATTTAAAAATGGGCAGAGGACCTGAATAGATAGTTTTTCAAAGAAGACATACAAATGAACAAGTATATGAAAAAATGCTCCACATCTCTAAACATCAGGGAAATGCAAACTAAAGCCATGATGAGATATAATCTCACTCCTGTTAGAATGTCTATTATCAAAAGACAGGAGATAAATGTGGGTGAGGCGAAAAGGGAACCTTTGTACACTGTTGCTGGGAGTGTAAAATTGGTAGAATCACTATGGAAAACTGTATGATGCTTTCTCAAAAAGTTAAAAATAGAACTACCATATGTTAAAATGCTCCACATCTCTAAACATCAGGGAAATGCAAACTAAAGCCATGATGAGATATAATCTCACTCCTGTTAGAATGTCTATTATCAAAAGACAGGAGATAAATGTGGGTGAGGCGAAAAGGGAACCTTTGTACACTGTTGCTGGGAGTGTAAAATTGGTAGAATCACTATGGAAAACTGTATGATGCTTTCTCAAAAAGTTAAAAATAGAACTACCATATGTGGTCCAATCCCACTCATAGCCAGAGGAAGTGAAATGGCTATCTCAAAGAGTCATCTGCCGTGAAAAGAACTCTCACGTTCATCGCAACATGACTCACAATTGCTAAGATATGGAAACAACCTGTCTGTTTGCCAGATGAATGGATCAAGATGTGAGATAGATACAGGTATTCCATTGTTTGTGTATACAGAATGTATATATATATATAATGGAATATTACTCAGCCATGAAAAATAAGGAAAATCTGCCACTTAGAACAACACGGGTGAATCTTGAGGGCATTATGCTAAGAGAAATAAGTCAGAGAGAGAGAGACAAACACTTCTTATATGGGGCCACTTATATTTGAAATCTAAAAAAGAGTCAAACTCATAGAACCAGAGAGTAGAAAAGTGGTTGTCAGGGGATAGGAGGTGGGGGAAACAGGAAGATGTTGGTCAATGGTATCAATTTTCAGTTACAAGATGAATAAGTTCTGAGGATCTAATGAACAGTATGGTGACTATAGTTAATAATACAGTACTATATATTTGAAATTTGCTTAGAGAATAGATTTTAAATATTAAGATCTTACCCCTCCCCCAAAGTTAACTATTCAAGGTGATGGATGTATTATTAACTTGATTATGGTAATCCTTTCACGATGTATGCATATATCAAATCATCACATTGTAGAGTTTAAACATAATTTTATTTGTCAATTATTCCTCAAGAAGGCTGAAGCAGAGGAGGAAAAAAGAAATGAAAAGAAATTGGAAAGCATCCCTTAGCTGCCTCCCTCTTGCTGTGTACTCTTAGGAGGGCTTCTTAACCTCTCTGTGCCTCAGTGACTCCATCAATGGGACGGGAATCTCCCCTCCCCTCTCCTGGTGCTCATGGAACAGGAAGAAGACCCTTGGATTCCAAGGCTAAGACATGCTCGTGGTTAAGGCTCACCCGCGGCCAGTGTCCCTACTGTCCACTCTCCACTCAGCAGCAAGTAAAACGTGAATCAGATCACATCACTTGGCAGCATAAAAGTCTCCACAGGCTCCCACTGCCTTTTAAAAAAATTCCAAGACCTTACGTGATCGGCCCTGGCCAGTCCTTCCAGCTTCGCCTTCAATGCACTTCCCATCTCTCACCTTCAGCCAAGCAGCCGCCACACTGTGCACAAACCCACCAAGCTCCCTTCTGCCTCAGGGGTTCCCTCTGTTCCCCCTGAGCCTCAGCAGGCTGGCTCCTTTTCCACCCCAGGCACTCAGCCATCTGCCTGTTTTGTTCTCTTGTTTTCTGGGCTACCTGCTCAGTGCCTGTCTGCCCAGCCCAATAGACAACAGGAGGGATTATCTGCCCCACTCTCCGCTGCACTCCCAGTTTGCAACAGGGCGCACATAGAGTGGGTGCCCAGCATACACGGGACTGATAAACGTGCCAGAGGCCCACCTGGTTCCGGAAGATCAAGGCCACCACGCCACCAATGAGCTCAATTATGAGGCAAATCCCAAGGATGTACATGAACTGCAAAAGAAAGTCCAGTGAGTCACCGAGAGGGGAAGGGGAAGGGCCATCTGCCCCAAGGTCAAGCACAGTAAGAAAAATCATCCTGTCAGAGCTCTTAAGGGCTCCTGGGTTTTTCACCCCCTCCTCTTGTGAGGCACAGGATGTGGCAGACATTCCCGGGAAAGCCCGTCGCTGGAGCCCGTGATCAGGAAGAGTGACTCAGCTGTCCCAGCCAGACTGTTCTCGAGGTTTGTCCCAGAAGTCCTCAGTGGGGTCTGGGTGAAAAAACACAATCCCCTCCCCGAGCCCCACACCTTGAGCAGCCGCTGGTCCTCCCCTAGCTGACCCAGAGGGGACAGGCCTGTCTTGACAGGCAGGTTAGAGCAGTGTTTCCAGCTCTGCCAGCAAAGCCCCTGCAAAGTGACTTCCCAGACCCCAAGGGCAGATGAGGGGATGTCTCAGGCTGAGTATATACACCACTCTTTAGCACAGAAACAAGCATTGTCCAAACTAATGTCAACAACTTCCAGCCTCAGGAAGCGTCACTGAGACCACACTCATAGGGGCTTTTAGGGGCTTCCCAGGTGAGGGGAACAATGAGGTCAAACACACATGTGGGTGCAGAGTAAACAGATCTCCTATCCGGCACCCCCTGTGTTGAGAAGCCATCCCTCACCCCACAGTAAGGGGGCAGGGAGGCTGACCCTACCCCTGACCCCAGGGCAGGCACTTGGTCAAGCAGTCCCATCAAAGTCCTAGGATCTCAGCCAGAGTTACCAGGAAAGACTCCCCAGGACCGTGAGCTATAAGGACTGTTGGCCTAAGGCTGCTGGTGACCATCGCAAAGAGAACCTGAGGACAGCACCTGGCATCCAGCTGGGAGGTGGCAAGAGAGGGAGCCGAAGGACGTCAGCTAAACCCCTGGACCTAGGGTGGACTTGCTGGTTACATGAGCTAATGAGTCACCACCAACAACTTTTCTTGGTTTTTGCTTGCTCTCATCTGAGCATGCCTTCTCCCACTTCCAACAGACAGACCAGACCAACACGGGGTTTAAGAACAGTCTTTGAATCAGCCTTTCTAAGCAGAAGTGGAGGAAGCTGAGCCCTCTTGGGCCAATATGGACAGGCTGACCCACGAAACCCTCCAGTAGAGCTGGTTTGAGGCAAGGACTGATTAACTGGGCTGCCCGAGGGCCCAGGGGTGGTCTCCCAGCTCTCCCAGGGACTCCAAGGATCACAACCCCCGCCCTACCAGCTGATGGGTGCCTGGGGCTGACTCACCGCTTGGAGGAGACACAGGTTGTCTCGCAGGGAAGCCAGGACGCCGATGAAGGACACGATGAACATGACGACCCCCAGGAGGATGAGGATGATGGCCGGGGCCAGAAAGGCGCTTTCCAGGGTTTTGTACTTCTGCCTCTCGACCTCTGCATAGATCCCCACAGACAGGACCAGGCCCCCAATCAGCTGCAGCAAGAAAACAAGGAGTGAGAGAGGAGAAGGACTGCAGTTGCTTGATTCTCCTACGAAGGACTCAAGGGAGGGTTCTGGTGCCTGCCGTTGGAGGGGTCACCCCAAGTCCCCGGATGTGAGACAACCTGTTATGGGCTGAACTGTGTTCCCAAAATTCACAAGCTGAAGTCCTAACCCCCAGAACCTCAGAATGGGACTGTACTTGGAAACTGAGGCTTAAAAGAGGTAATGAAGTTAAAATGAGGTCTTACGACTCGGGCTGAATCCACTATGAATGTTCATAAGAGGAGATTAGGACACAGACACATCGAGACACCACGCGAAGACACACGGAGAAGACGGTCATTGGCAAAGCCAAAGAGAGGGGCTCCGAGAAAACCAACTCTGCCCACACCTTCATCTTGGACATCCAGCCTCCAGAACTGAGAGACAATAAACCTGTGGTGCTTAAGCCGGCCAGTCTGTGGTACTCTATTATGACAGCCCTAGTAAATTAACACAGACCCTATTTGGAAGTGCTACTTTGGTGGGAAGTACTGGTGAATCAGGGGAAATGCTACTGGCTAGAGGATCAGAGAACCTGGGCCGCAGTCCCAGCTCTGCCACTTGCTAACCCTGGGCTTTGGACAAGCATTGGACCAAACGAGTCTGTGTTCTCATCTGAAAAATGGGTGTGAAGACTATCGTTTCTGCCCTGTTCACCCAAGGGTTTTTGCAATGCTTTAGTGAGATGAGGACAGTGGAAACACTATGAACGTAAAAGCATGGGGCCCTGGGGTGTGTATTACACAGGCAGAACACCAAAGGAAATTTCAGACCTGCTCAGGGGGACGGGCAGTGCACTCAGCGGGATTTATTTTCAGAATGATAATCAGGAAAACTGAAAGTTGGAGCAGGAGGGATTTTGAAGAGATTTTTAAGTCAAATTCCTCATCATCAATTTTCCTAACAGTGGAAAGGTGACCACGGTAACTCCCCATCAGGAAAAATGAGGCCAAAAAGTTCTTGGAGGATCCCTTCCTGCTCTCAGCCGGAAAAGCCTCATGCTAAATCTTCAGGGAGCCCTATCGGCGGATGCCACCCCAAACCCTCAGACATGTCTGGGACTGCATCGCCCCATCACCCTGGGATTCACAATCGTGTTCTAACTGGCCCCCTTCAGCCTGTTCTTCCTACCAGCGCGACCAAGCAAAATCTAATCAGGACAAGCTGGTTCTCTGTGCCCTGAGAGTAAAAGCCACAATGCTAATCACACAGCCTGTCTGAGCTCACTTCTCACTCCCCGCACTTCCTCACTCTGCTTTAACTGCACCGGGCCCCTCACTGCCGGCCAAAGACACGGAGCGCGCCAGCTAGGGGCCTTTGCACAGGCTGTTCCTACTGCCTGGAATGCTCCTTCTCCTGATCTCCAAAAGGCACTGTGGCTCCCTCCCTCACCTCCTTCTCATCTTTGCTCACCTCTCACCTGCCCAGGGAGGCCTGTGGGGTCATCTTGTTTAAACACAGAAAATTCTCTCCCTGAAACTCCCAATCCCAATTCCCTGATTTATTTTTCCTTTGCACTGACAAGTATTAAACGTACTACATTTTTTGTTTTCTCTTTTAACTGTTTGTCTTCCCCACAAGAACATAAGGTCCATGCTAGGAGGAATTTGTCAACTGTTTACGGCATCCCCAGCACCAGAACAGCCGTGACATTCAGGAAGCACAACAGGCATTTACAATCAATGTCTGTTGACCAGATGCAAGCCAGGCTTCCCAGTAGATCCCCGCTTGGGTTTGAGTCCAGCGCTGTCTACCCAGCATTCTGCCTGTCCAGTGATTCTGGCATTCCAGGCCACACATTCCCAAGAGCAGATACACTGGACTTCTCCACAGAGCAGGAGGCAGTATGGGAGAGGAGTCAGAAGCCATGGTGCTGTCAGTGAAGGTCTAAGTAAAGGAAATGAGGGATAATACAGACAAGATGTGGGCAAGATATGCCATGAGCACAGCCACCCTAGAGTCAACATCCTGAACACCAGGGAGGCAGTGGCTCCTCCTGGTCTACCTCCAGCTTAAAATGGCTCTTATACAATGTGCCCTCAGAGTAGATCTCCTCAACGGCCTTCTAAAGAGCGCCAAGACTGTTCTGGGCAAAGGGAAGGGCCTGCTTCCCCTAAGCTCTGCAAGTGGCAGGGACGCCAAAAGTCAAACAGACCAAGCTTACTAGGAAAGATCGGGTAACAGAGGTTACCGGGAAGCCATTTCCTCCGGTCCAGGGCTCTGCTGTATGTCACTGCTAAGTGCCATTCTCCTTAGTTTGAAAGGATAATCTGGGATTATTGATACCTACTCCCCAGGTCTGAAAGGAATGCCTTCCCAGCACACACGGGCCAAGAGGTGCTAAAAGCATTGACAAACTTGGCCGTGAACTGCTTATTAACAAGTTGGCCATGCCGCGAAAACCATGAGTGAAATGATATCATCCAAATCACTCAGTTGGGTAAATTTTTAATTTAAATTTAAAAAGTTAGGACACACACACCCAAGACCCTCTGTAGGAAAATGAGGACCACAAGAAATAAAATCTACTTTTCCTAGAAAAATATTAACCAAAGTTATTTGGTCAGTTCATGCTCCAAAACCCAGGACATGGTGAAATCATTGTTCAAGGCCAGCCTAAGCCCTGCAGGTCCTCTAAGAACAAGGGCAAGAAGTTTTAAAGAGCCAGATCCTCCCCTTCCTTATTAGTGCACTTACAAGGAATTACTCAACTCTAACCCTGAACAGTGGCAACCCACTCCAGTACTCTTGCCTGGAAAATCCCATGGACGGAGGAGCCTGGTAGGCTGCAGTCCATGGGGTCTCGAAGAGTCAGACACAACTGAGCGACTTCACTTTCGTGCATTGGAGAAGGAAATGGCAACCCACTCCAGTGTTCTTGCCTGGAGAATCTCAGGGATGGAGGAGCCTGGTGGGCTGCTGTCTGTGGGGTCGCACATACAGAGTCGGACACAACTGAAGCGACTTAGCAGCAGCAGCAGCAACCCTGAACCAGACACAGAACCCAGAGATCCTTTACCCCTAGAGCCAGGGTTGAGAGTTAAAGAAGAACCCCACATCATCAGAGCCCAGGCAGGGCGTGCAATCAGTATGCAAGGACACGGTGGGCCTCAGGCAACAGAAGTGGCGTTTTACCCTCTGTCTTGGTGAAAACTGTAATTTGCATGCTATCACTGAACCAACAAGATAACTCCTTAGTATTTTCAGGATTGATTCCACATACTTTTGAGACTTCTGTGTTTCAGTATTTTTGTTTGTTTGTTTAGATAAAAAAGCTCTTCTTGGGAAGGATGGACACAGAACCCGACATCTAACCACCATCCTAGGCTGTCCCCCCTCCCTCCTTCCCATCTGATGCTATGCTTCTGGGTTCAGGTACCCTGCTTTGGAAACCATCCCCAAAACACCAAGCTGTTGTAGGCCTGCATTCTGAGCAGAATTGACCCCAGCCCTCTTGGTAAAGGCAGTCAGTGGCTTCTTCTATTTTTATAAGCTCCCCAGAGCCCCGGGACCCACTCCAGAAAGGCCTTCCTGGCAGGAAACAAAACTTTGTTTGGTCTGATCTCCCTCCTGTTACAAAAGATCACATTTTCCTTGCGAGTCAGCTTTGCAGCATTTCCAGACCACTAAAGCCATAGAAAGCTACTGCAGCTTTCTAATGCAGACCCAAACCTCTGGGCTCCTGCACCACTGTGTACTGAGCCATCACAGGCTCATCTCTCCTGGTCCAGCCAGGGGTGCTGCCACCTCAGTCCTTCCAGAAGCCACCAGGTAGCCCCTGAGTGGTGCCACACACAGCACAAGCAGATCTAGGCTCCTTATTCAAGGGTTCCAGGAGCAGCAGGCGTGGGGAGAGGCTGACATACCCTTCCCAGGAACTTCATGATTTCCAAATGATATTTACATCTCCGAGAACATCAGTTTATGTTTCCCTGTGAGTATAAAATTAACTGTCAATGCTAGTGTGCAATCCCATCCCCTTTTCTCTGCTAATTATAGTCTCTCTTTGGGCACCCGGCCACTCAGCTCCAGCACAGGAAGCAAATGGCCCATTTGTCAAGCAGAACAGCTTCAGCTAAAATTGGCTGGGGGTAAGGGGCACACGGCCATGCCCATCTCAGGCCAGAGAAGGAAAGAACATGCTGCTGGGAGTCTATGGGCCAGGCTAAGAGCCCCAGATTTTGCCACAAGCCACGCGGCATCTTCAAAAGGCTGCATGGGAGCCTGTTGCCTACTGCGAACCAGGCCTGAAGTCCCCTCTGAGCCCTGCAGCCTGGGAACTGTCTTCCTCCTCTGCAAGCTGAGGCCCAGCTTCATGCTGCTGCTGCCAAGCATGTGAGGCCTTCCAGCACCTGCACTGCCTCCTCCTTCAGGAAGCATCTGGTTCCGGCTGGCTCATCCCCAGCCGGGGCAGGTCTGCACTCAGAGGGGACCCACAAGGCCTACCTTTACCCCCAAAGGCACATGCCAGGCACCTATTGTGGCCCAGACCCTGATGGTCACAAGGGGTCACAAGACTGTACCTGGGCTAAGTCTGGGGGAAGACAGGTTGAGAGTCTTGAAATGATCTCTATGGCCTGATGGATGGGATTCAGGGATCTCTGAACTGGGGATGGAGAAGAAAGCCAACCTTTACTATCATTATCCTTCAACTGAAATGTTCCTGGCACGAAAAAAGAGGAAAAACCTCAGATCTAGGGGAAGCTTACTGAATCTCTCCCATGGGGAAGACCCTGGGAATTTGAACAAAACTGAGGGAGTGAAAGGAAATTTCAGAAAATCAGAATGAGCTTCCTGGAGGAGCCAGTGTTTTCTTGAAGTCTCCAATAACTGATCCACATTGGAACCACGTAAGGGGCATTCAAAGGCTGCAAGGCTCTATATGGCCCAAACAAAGCACTTTTGTAAAGTTTGAGCTTAAAAGGATAAACTCCAAGGCCTGAAAGAGATTTTAAATAAGGTGGGGCTAGCAGGGCCCCTGCATCCATCCAGGAAGTCCTGGACCTCATACCCACCAGCCCTTTGGTCCCAGACTGATCCTGCCTGGCCCAGGGCCAAGCCCACCCTGCAGGAGTGTGCTTCTGCTCAGCACACTCTACCAGCGTCTGTCCTGCACAGACTGGGGCTGCATGGAGGTAAGAGACGAGATGGGAGTTGGCATTCTGGGCCTTCATTTATTAGTTCAGAGGCTTTGGCCATGTTACTTTGCCTCTCTGAGCCTCACTTTTCACTTGTAAAATAGTAATGCCCGCTGCCACGTACAGAGTGATTACGCGGCACCAACATCCTGCAAAGTGCCATACCAGCATCTCCCTGACTGTCACACATTCTGGCACGTCTAAGAAACAGCTAATTGCATTTAAAGACCAGACTCAGTGAGGTTAAGTGACACAGAGCTTATAAGAGGTGGAGTCAGGATGCACAGCTGAAACTTGTCTGCCTGCCACTAAATCTACCAGTTGGGCCTTTCACTTTGATCTGGGAGAGAATAGGTCTGAAATGTCTTTGCAAAATACAAAGGTGCTGGTAACAGAGCAGTGCTCCCAACAGAATCTTCTATGATGATGGTAACATCCAGTGTGGTCAGTCACTAGCCATACGGAACTAGCAAGCTCTTGAAACATGGCTTGTGTGCCTGAAAAGCTGAAGTTTTCATTTTGTTGTTATTGTTTAGTTGCTAAGTTGTGTCCAACTCTTTTGTGACTCCACGGACTGTAGCCTCCCAGGCTCCTCTGTCCATGAGATTTTTCAGGCAAGAATACTGGAGTGGACTGCCATTTCCTTCTCCAGAAGATCTTCCCAACCCCGGGACTGAACCTGTGTCTCCTGCATTGGCAGGCAGATTCTTTACCACTGAGTCACCAGGAAGCCCAGATTTTTCGTTTTACTTCATTTAAGATAGTTTAGATGTGACAGGGGTAGCTGGTGGCCACTTGGATGCTACCCCTTACCATTCCTGCCTTGCTCCTTTCTGATGGTAGAGACCATCCTTATCAAAGAGTCATGTGCCCTAATCAACCTACCACTAGCTAGAGGAAGTTTATATTCAATGACTCTCATCCAAGAGAAAGCAATCTCTTCTCTCACTTTCCCCAAGAAAGCCCAGCTCCTGCCGCCCTACTTCTCTTGCCACTACGAAAAGCAGGACAGACCAGATCCAGAGCTCCCAACTCAAACTGATCTAGGGCTCATTCTGTCTCCCAGGAGGGTGCCAGACCCACCTCCAGAACGACATGGCAGTATTCTAAGCTCTGGGGCCCTGGACGTGGTGCCACTGACCTGGCTGCAGCGCTAAATTCAGGCAGTCTGTGCTGGAGGAATAGGGCTCCTCTCAAGCCCAAGACAAAGCCAGCCCTGGAGGAAGAAGCAGCAGACTGCTGCTGCCAGCAAAAGAGCCGGTCCCTGGTCTTTGTCACCGATACTCTGCTGTCAACTCTGCCTTGACCCTGAACTTCTTCTTAAAACACAAAACAAAAAAAACTTGACATCCATACAGAGAACTTGGTTAACTGCAACCCTTGGTCCATGACATTCTCTGACAATCTGCTTCTGTTTAGAATGTAACAGGCACCACTTATTAACTAGTCCTCCTGTCCCCATGGATCTGCTACAACTCTGCTGTCATTCACTGAGGTTCTACACATGCCTAGGTCTCTTTCTGGCTCCCAGTCTCTCCCATCAGTCAGTCTGTCTCTAAACAAACCTCCCTTCAGTAGTGACTACAGTTTTATAATACCACTGTGGCATCTGCAAGGCCACGCCCCTCCTTCCTGCCTTCTTCGGAAGCGTCCTGGATATTCTTAGACCTTGACTCTTGTGTATGTATTTCAGAATCCTCTTATCAAGTTCCTTGAAAAAATCTCCTGAGGTTTGACTGTAATTGCATTGAATCTATAGATCCCTTGGGAGAAAATCGACACCTTTACCAGGCTTTCCTGCCCATAGGCCTGGTTTAATTCCTTCTTTATTTACATCATCTTTATTATGACCTCTCTAACAACAGTGGTCTCCATCTCCCTCCAGCTTTCCCATGGCTGTCTAGACAGATTTGGGGAGGAACTTCTGGAAGTATTTCCCAGGCTTGGCTCTCCAGCTTGACCCAGAGCGGGAAACATGGCCTTCTCTCTAAGAAGCAAAATGGACATAACACCCTGTTTTGCTACCCTCCTGTCACCAACAGTCACAAACACTCATTCCTGCATGATAAATTAGGAGTCTGGGATTAACATATACGCATTTGTGCATTGTGCACGTGCTAAGTTACTTCAGTCATGTCCAACTCTTTGCAACTCTATGGATCGCAGCCCACCAGGCTCCTCTGTCCATGGGATTCTCCAGGCACTGGAAAATCTGGACACTGGAGTGGGCTGCCATGCCCTCCTCCAGGGGATCTTCCTGACCGAGGAATCAAACCTGTGTCTCTCACGTCTCCTGCGCTGGCAGGAGGGTTCTTTACCGGAAGCGTCTGTGGGAAGCCTGCATATACACATTACTATATGTAAAACATAATCAACATGGACCCACTATAGCACTCTACTCAATATTCTTAAATAACTGATAATGGAAAAGAATCTGAAAAAGAATGAATATATGTGTGTGTCTATATATATATATATCACTGAATCACTTTGCTGTATACCTGAAACTAACACAACACTGTAAATCAACTATACTCTGATATAAAATAAAAATTAAATTAAAAAGATAAAAGACCCACACACATATCTGTTCTCTATATTGTGAAGTTTTTTTGGAGGTCTGCCTTGTCACTTTCTCTCTAAATGATCTTCCACATTCCTATAATAATAATGATAAAAAGACTCCCACAAGCATGCAGCACATTCCAGGCTGTGAAAGAGCTACACTGGGAGGTTTGCAAGCCCCAGCTACTCAACCCAGCAGGAACAGAGTGGGATGTCTAATCACAAACAAACAAATGAAACACTGGAGGTTAAGATCTGATGGAGCCCGGACTCTCTCTGAGAAGGGTTCAGGGGCAGGCAGATGGGGAATGGTATAACAAACAGCTGGGGAAAATATTCTGAAACAAGAGGCCTGGCAGTCTCTTCCTCCTGGGAAATCAGAGCAGGCCCACTGGAGCTGAGCCTGCACAGGATTTTGACCTCACACTACTGGACGCTCCACCAACACAGGGACTAGCCGCCAGACCTATCAGAGGAATGAATCTGAGAACCTATCAGAGGAATGAATTTGAGAAACGCTATTGCTTTAGATGCCTATAAACCCAAAGAAGAAGCTAATGATCCAGCTCCAGAGTACTCTGAAGCTTCAGGATTAAATGACTTACAGTCCTGAAAACTTGCATTACAAAGAGAATCGAGGTGCTCAAAAAGATAGATGTCTTATGTTATCAAGACCTGAGGCAGGTAAACCTAATTCAAATGGTGAATAAGAGCAGATTTCCCAGAGGAACCTCCATTTAAAAATAATGCTAACAAGATGAAAACAGAAAACAGCCAAGGGGTAAAGGAGAGCCAAGAACACATCACCTCTACCCAACATACACTTCTCCCTGGTTTTTCTTTTCCCTTCCCTCTCTGGATCCCCCGCCTCTCCACCATCCACAGGTCAGCATCGGGAAAGCCAGACCCCACCTCCCGGTGCTGTATTACCATGGCACCTGGGTGATTATCTCCCCAGGTCTCAGCCCAGGTGGCTTGCCTTCTGCTGGGGTACACTCAGGGGTACATTCTGTGCCAAACCACTGCTGGTCCCCATTCCTTTGTCCTCTGTCCCAGATGGCACAGGCTCCTCACTCATATCTGCAGGATGCTGGCAGGAGTGAGTAAGATGGCCCAAGTCTCCCCTTCACTCAGACATTTTAAAAGCAGCCACAGGCTCACGGAGGTGACAAGTGGACTCTGTCCTCAACAATGGCCTCCAGTTCAGGTCCCAGAATCCACACCTGCCCACCAGGAACTGGGTGAGGCATCCCCCATTCTTCCCTGAGACAGCATAGGATTTACCCCCGGGGACCCAAAGGTCCCCCACTCCAAAAGCTATGACTCCAAAGAGGTCAAAGGGAAAAAGGGGAAAAGAGGCAGCATTATACATTACAAGGGTTGGGGGAGGGGGATGAGAGGGGAGCCCTAAACTTTAATCCCAATTCTGTCACTAATTCCCATGTGACCTTGGGCAAGTCCCTTTCCCTCTCTGGGCCTCAATTTCCCTGTTCAAAAAGGGAGATGTTTGGCCACAAGCCCTAGGATCCTTTCATTGCTCCAGGAACCCATGGAAACCCATGCCCAGACAGCGCTCGCAAGAACCCCAGCCATTGGCAGGCCATGGTGGTCCAGAGTCTTTTCCATTACTGAGTCCTTCTCCATGGGTCCCACCCTTGCTTTCCCACCTGGCCAGGAGATGCCACACTTCTGCATGAGTAGGTCCTACAGGGAACAGAGATACGCTGCCCACTCCAGCCTGATCAAGGCATATGACTCCGGCACTGCCTCCCAAAGCAGCCACCACGGAAAGGAGACCACCTGTTTTTGGAAATAACAAAAATGAAAAGGGCTCACACCCATCCTCCAAAGTTCAGCTCAAAGACTCCTTCCCTGGGAAGATTTCCTGGATCACTCCAGCTATAGAGATCTCTCTCCACTTAAGATCACCTATGAAACCACCAATGGGAAGCCCTCATTGTACTGTTATTTCCAGTACTAACTATGCCCATTGAACAAATTATTCCAGCTATTTACTACCTAGTGCATACAGAGCGTGGTAGCAGGACCCAGCAACACACCTACCACACCATCTTTGACTTCAACAACTGCCGGGGTCCAGCCCCGGTGGATCCAGGGTGATTCGAAGGTGGGGACGGAATCGGCGTCCTAGGAAAAAACTTGATCACAGATAAATAGAGAGATTAGAAACGGATAGTGTAGTAGGAAAATTAGTGGAGAAAAAGAGGCTGAATAACTTGATCTACATGGAATAGCATCCATGCTCCAGATGGGAATTCAGCCAGAGAAACGGGGAGCAAGAAAGAACGACATAGGGGAGTCAGTCTTTCCAGGAACTGATCCCATTTCTTTATTTTTCAGGTTTGTTTATATATCTTTTTGTTATACATAAGGATGAACACAGAGTCATGTGGGGGTCAGCAGACCTGACCCTTGTCACAATCAGGTGCTTTATATAAAATTATACAAAGGTCTTATGGGTCTTACATCATCTTCTTGGCCATGAGACCTGCTGATATTTTATGATCCTTTCTTTCTGATAACCAAAAAACTTATTTTTTCCAAGGGTGTTTTTTCTTAAACCAGGCACCACCCTCCAAATAAAGTTGCATTTCTATAGGGTGAAAGTGTAGTGAGTTACAATCAAGAGAGGAATTTATTTAACCCAAGGTTAACATGATTAATCTTAAAGGTTAATACTTATTTCTCCCATATGCTAGTTATATTCATTATAAGGGCAGGGAATATGGAGATTTAGCAGCAAACATCAGCCCAACAAGTGAAAACCTTTCACCAATGTTCCCTTTACGATCTATTTAGTCTTAAGATAATGATAAAGTTACATTTTTGCATAGCAAGGACACAGTGATTTATAACAAAGTACAGTGATCTATTACAAAAGAGAAACTTCATTAACTCAAAAAGTCTGGTATTGCTAACCTTAAAAACTACTATATTTCCTTTTCTATATTCCAGATACATTGATTAATATATTCCCAGGTGCCTAAGGATATGGAGGCCTGGCGGCAATCATTGACTCAACAATGAGAAAAGCCCTATGCTAATACTCCAAACTCTCTGTGCTGTTTATGGTTGAGAGGTTGTCACACAAGCTAGTCTGTCAGTAGAGAGGTTTGACCTGAGACACCCTTGTCACATCCAGGGCAGGGAATTAGCAGTAATTATTGACAAATGAAAAAAACCCTTCACCAATATAATGCCTAATCAACCCACTAATACTATACTAATGATCTTCTAACTTCTCAAAAGAGTCTGTATTTAGAAAGTTTTAAAGCATCCTGTGCCTCTCACAGTTGGGAGGCTGTAAACAATCACATGCGGCCGGACAAACCTGATCAGGCAAGCCAGAGAACCCTCAGAGTTCGTAAGCTTAAACACTCTTGTCATGCCCAGGAATTTTTATTAACTGGAGCTGCAAGTTAACTCCTTCTCCGAGAGAAAAGGTTATGGGGGAGAGCCCTCCGTAAAGTACTCTGGTTTTGGGGGTAGATGCTCGGGAACAGGGGGTTTCCTGAGGCTTGATCACACCCTTGCGTATGCCAAGCTTCCTTCCTCATAACCTTTGCCATGGGCGGAGTTCCTCACGCTGGCCCCCAGCAAACAACCTCACAGTCTGCATATATAATGCAAATGCATTAGTCCTAGAAGTCCACGGGAAGTTTAGCTTAGCTCCCAGACCATGTTATCCCCACAGAAGCCCTATGAAAAGTGATTAGAGCCCAAGCCAGTTCACAATGGCCTGATGAACCACAGTGCCCCTGAAACAAGATTCCACGCAAAAATTCCCAGTACCCAGTAGGTGCTCAATAAATGTTACTTCTGAGTGAAGATGAAGCACTGTTGTCACCCCGACATTTCAAGACTCAAGTCAGATGCCAGAAACCATGCCCCCTTTAGAGGCACTTTGGTCCAAGGATAAATCAGAAGAAAGGGAGTCTCTATTCTGAATTCCAAGGCATCACTCACTGATTCAACACATATTTTAGAAAGTGCCTAGTATGTATCAGGCACTGGACACAAAAAGGTAAGATCTAGTTTCTGCCCTCAAGAAGCTCAGTCTGGTAAGACATATCTGTACACCAACAAATGCAACAGAAATGGGGAACAGTGAGGTAGAGGTAACTGAGTGTGCAGAAGAGCTAGATATGAGGAGACACTAAATCATGGGCAATACCAGTGAGATCAAGGAAGGTGTCCTGGGAGAGTGAACTCGAACTGAGCTCCATTTGATGAATGTAATAGACAAGCAAGAATTTCTGAAATGGACAAGGAATTTTAGATGCCCATGAAGGTGCCACGAGGAAAGCAGGTCAGCATAGTCAGAACCGAGAAGAGGCAGACAGGGAGTGGAGGAGGCAGGGAAGAGCTCAGAAGCCAGACCACCATGGCAAAGTCTCTCAGCCTAAACCAAAAAGTTCATTCATTTCTTTGATCTTTCTTTATTGAGAGGTTGTGTAAGCCGGTGATTCTCCAAGTTTTTGGTCTCAGGATTCATTTTTACCCTTAAAAACTTCTAGGACCCTAGAGTTTCTGTTTTGGGGGATTATATCTATCGATTATTTACTATATAAGAAATTAAAAGGCCTACTTTAAATAATTATTAACTAATTTAGAAATAACAATAATAGATTTACATGTTAACACAAATAGTATATTTTTTGTTAAAATTTTTCCCAAAAAATTGCCAGAGGAAGGGTGGCATGGGCTTTACATTTTTGCAAATGTAAATATCTGGCTGATGAGAAGAGCTGGTAGATTCTGGAAGCTGCTCCTCACTCAATTTGCTGCCACATCACCATCATACGTCCCTGAAATTCCCCTGGGCAATCCTGAGAGGATGACAGCAGGAAAGCAAATAGCATCCTAGTATTACCAAGAAAATGATTTTGACTTCACAGATCCCCTGAAAAGGCTCCACCCACCAAGGACTCCTGGAGCACTGAGAAGAGCTGGTAGATTCTGGAAGCTGCTCCTCACTCAATTTGCTGCCACATCACCATCATACGTCCCTGAAATTCCCCTGGGCAATCCTGAGAGGATGACAGCAGGAAAGCAAATAGCATCCTAGTATTACCAAGAAAATGATTTTGACTTCACAGATCCCCTGAAAAGGCTCCACCCACCAAGGACTCCTGGAGCACATTCGGGAGCAGCTAAGAACAGGGTGCAGACGGCTTCCCTGGTGGTCCAGGGTTAAGACTTCACCTTCCGGGGCAGTGGGTGCGGGGGTGTGGGCCCGAGCCCTGGTTGAGGAGCTAAGATCCCATATGCCTCTTGGCCAAAAAAACCAAAACATAAGACAGAAGCAATACTGTAACAAAGTTAATTAAGACTTTTAAAATGCTCCACATCAAAAAAAAAAAAGGAATGGGGTACAGGATGGGGAGTTGGGCCCAGCTAACAGTTAACCAACCAAACACAAAAGTCTCAGCTATGGGGGAGCTCATGTTCCAGGTGGGGAGAAATAAATAAATAAGTATATGGTATGTCTTGGTTATGAGGGCTATGAAGACAGAAACAGGAAAGGAGGCCAGGAAGGCTGATGGAGGGGGCTGGCATTTTCAATACCACAGCCAGGGAGAGTGATATTGGAGTGAAGACGTGAAGGGGTAGGGGGCTCTCTACCATCCACACGAATACACAGGTGAACATCCAAGCAGTTACCAAGACCTTGGAATGTGCTCATGTGCTCAGAGAATAGCTGCTCCAGCCCGACGGTGGGGAGAGCGGAGGGGAGGAGGAGAGAGGGCAGGGGTGTGGGCTGCAGAGCAGGCGGAACCTTTGAAGCTATTGAGAGGACTCTGACTTTTGCTCTGAGTGGGCGAAAGGCACTCCAAGTTTGCAGAGGAGTGATCTGATCTGACTTCGATTTTTAAATGAGTTACTCTGAAACTGCTGTGCTGAGAACTGGAGGATGGAGATATGGAATCGGAATGGTCAGGAATCTACGGTAGCAACCTAGATGCTAGGTGATGGTGGCCTGGACCAGGACAGGCATGTGCAGGTAGCAAGAAGCAGGCAGACTGGATATATTCTGAAGGAAAATCACTGACATCGTTTAAGCAGGGAGTCCCATGCTCAGATTTGCTTTCAAAAGTTATTTGGTAGACAGAATATTCACACAGCTTCAGGTGTCACCCACAGCTTAGGCGTTCGTTATCACGGGGAAATGCATGCTTGCAATGGAGAGGGCTGGGGGTCAAGCCTGGCATGGAGAGCAGCTGAGTGGCCGAGCATCACGCTTCCTATGCCTCCCACATACCCTGTGCAGCACTCATATGGGAAATTCATGTTGTTGTTCAGCCACTAAGTCATGTTCGACTCTTTGTGACCCCAGGGATTGCGGCACAGCAGGCTTCCCTGTCCTTCACTGTCTCCCAAAGTTTGCTCAAACTCATGTCCATTGAGTCAGTGATGCCATCCAACCATCTCATCCTCTGTTGCTCCTTTCCCCTCCTGCCCTTAATCTTTCCCAGCATCAGGGTCTTTTCCTTTGAGTCAGCTCTTCACATCAGGTGGCCAAAGTATTGGAGCTTCAGCTTCAGCATCAGTCCTTCCAAAGATTATTCAGGGTTGATTTCCTTTAGGATTGACTGGTTTGATCTCCTTGCTACCTAGGGGACTCTCAAGAGTCTTCTCCAGCACCACAGCTTGAAATGTATGGCCTGAACCTAATTACCAGGAGATCATAAAGTAAATCCAGAATGCTGATATCCTACAGAACAAGGGCCTGGAGGCTTCAAAGGAATCAAAAGCAGGGAAGAGAGTCTAGGTTAGGGGAGATGAAAGAGACACATCACAGCCGAAACACGTGGACTTAGATTGGGTAAAATATTCACTACAAAAGACATGTGGCGAACAAGGAGGGAAATCTGGATATGGACGGTATAGACGTTCTATCTAATTGTAATTTGTTTTCAGACAGACAATGGCAGCATGTGGAAAAATGCCTTTTGGAAAAACTGCTTGCTGGGGTATGTAAGGCTGTGGTCACAAAAGCTGCAGTCAAAAAAAAAAAGTATTGAGAGAGAAGGGTTTGGGGGAAGAAAGATAGGGAGAGAGATATTAAAACAAGATGCTAATAATAACATACAGGTATTCTTTGAATTCCTCTTTCAAATTTTCTATGGGTTAAAAACTTTTTTTCAAAGTTCATTTCCCTGTCACGGCTAATTAGGTACTATTGATTTAGTGCTTTCCATCTTACACAAGAGGTTTCTCCCACTCCACTCCAACCAGACAAGCACCCAAGCCAAGGAACAAAAAGGCTCCACCTCACACATCCATACATGCTGCTGCTGCTAAGTCGCTTCAGTCGTGTCCAACTCCGTGCGACCCCATAGACGGCAGCCCACCAGGCTCCCCCGTCTCTGGGAGTCTCCAGGCAAGAACACTGAAGTGGGTTGCCATTTCCTTCTCCAATGCATGAACGTGAAAGTGAAGTCGCTCAATCATGCCCGACATCGCGACCCCATGGACTGCAGCCCACTAGGCTCCTCCATCCGTGGGATTTTCCAGGCAAGAGTACTGGATTGGGTTGCCATTGCCCTCTCTGATCCATACACGCTGGTTATCTGCAAACAGAGCATCTATGGGGTGTCCCTGCAGACTGGGGGCAGCTGGATCCAGGTCTCATAGCTCTTCAGAACATCGCCCCACAGCAGCCGGCATAGGGCCCAGCACTTGCCACTGGTGACTGGGGAGGGGGTGAGGCGGTGGGACTCAGGGAGTCCGGTGTCTAGGCTCCAGCCACTGAGCAGTTCTCCTTCCAACAGGAAGAGGCAGGAAGAGGGCTTGTGCAGGCGGGGCCGGCAGATCCACATGGATATCCAGGCCCAGCAAGCCTCTCCCTCTCCACTTTCTTTCTTTTTAAAAAAATATTTATTTATTTTATTTGGCTACACTGGGTCTTAGTTGCGGCACTCAGGATTGTTGATCTTCATTGCGTTGAGCAGGATCTTTAGGTGTGGCATTCAAACTCAGTTGCAGCATGTGGGATTGAGTTTCCTGACCAGGGATTGAACCCAGGCTCCCTGCTTTGGGAACTCGGAGTCTTAGCCACCAGATCACCAGAGAGGCCCCTCCTTCTCCACTTTCTGAATTTCCCTAAGCCAGGCCCTAGTAGTTCTTGGTGAATTAGGCAAATGTGGGCAAGTAACACATGATTATCTTCCCTGGGACTCCAGAATCTGTATCATTCGGGGCCTCAGAGATCACCCCTCATGTTTCAGATGCACTGGGACCTTTTTTGTCAAAATGAGACCCAATGTAATGCCGGATCCTGATTATTTTTTCTAATGCACTGTGAGAAACATCTTAAGGACAACTGGCAAAGTTTTCTCATGGACTTGTTTTTTTATTAGGCATGATGATGGTGTTGTGGCTATATCTAAGGACACTTTTTTTTAAAGGAGATGCATCCTGGATATCTGGGGTGAACTGTCTGCAACTTATTCTGACATTGCCACATGTTAAAATGATTGATTCTGGCTAGTGGGCATATATTGGAGAAGGCAATGGCAACCCACTCCAGTACTCTTGCTTGGAAAGTCCCATGGATGGAGGAGCCTGGTGGGCTGCAGTCTATGGGGTCGCACAGAGTTGGACAAGACTGAAGTGACTTAGCAGCAGCAGCAGCAGTGGGCATATATGGCTTCCCTGTACCTCAGCTGGTAAAGAATCTGCCTGCAATGCAGAAGACCTGTGTTCAATCCCTGGGACAGGAAGATCCCCTAGAGAAGGAAATGGCAACCCACTCCAGTATTCTTGCCTGGAGAATCCCACGGACAGAGGAGCCTGGCGGGCTGGTCCACAGGACCCCAAAGAGTCGGACACGACTGAGTGACTAAGCACAGCACAGCAAAGTGGGCATATGGGTATTCACTATCATTCTTTCACCTTTTTTATGTTAAAAAAATTTTTTTACAATAAAAATATTGAAGCGGCAAGCAAGGTCCAAGTTCCATTTCTTCTAAGAGAGGATCTGTTCACAGTCTGAGTCTCCCTTTGGCCTGGGAGGTCTCAGTGGCCACAGCCAGGGGCCGGCTCAACAAGGGCTCAGGGCTGGCAGCTTCCTCTGGCCTGGAATTAATGCCCTCACCAGATGTTCCACTAACTGCCAACCAGGACTAAATACTGGCTGTGCTGGGAACCTGCCTATTACCCATCCAGCAAGAACTCAGGAAAACAGCACCCGGGGCTGTGGGACATGCTCCTCCCTATGCTTGGGGGAAAAGCCTGGAGGAAGGGACAGAGAGGGTCCCTCGTCACCTTCAATTGCATCCTTCTCTGCTTTAAGGAAGTTAGGAACAGAGACGATGCACGTGGGAAAGCAACAATATGAGGTCAGCCGGTGCCAGCCATGGGAGGAGGTAAAGGCCACGTGAACTGTGCTCCCTGAGGCTGGGCTGGTGGGACTGGCAAAGAGCATGTGCCAGCTGAGCCCACTTAGGAGCTGTGTGACCTTGGATAGACCGCTTTCCTCTTGGAGAGTCAGTTGACACTGCTGTTAAATAGGAATGATGTGTGCATGTACACACGCTGTCATGTCTGACTGTGACGCCATGGACTGTGGCCCCCAGGCTCCTCTGTCCATGGGGATTCTTCAGGCAAGAATACTGGAGTGCATTGCCATGCCCTCCTCCAGGAGACTTTCCCAACCCAGGGATCAAACCCAGGTCTCCCACATTACAGGTGGATTCTTTACCATCTGAGCCACCAGGGAAGCCCAGNATGGGGATTCTTCAGGCAAGAATACTGGAGTGCATTGCCATGCCCTCCTCCAGGAGACTTTCCCAACCCAGGGATCAAACCCAGGTCTCCCACATTACAGGTGGATTCTTTACCATCTGAGCCACCAGGGAAGCCCAGGAATACTGGAATGGGTAGCTTATCTAGGGGAACTTCCCCACCCAGGAACTGAACCAGGGTCTCCTGCATTGCAGGCAGATTCTTCACCAGCTGAGCTACCAGGGAAGCCCTCTTCACCACTAGAGCCACCCAAAAAGGAATGATAATACCTGCCTAATGGTCACTCAGAGGACCCAGTGAGAAGGGGAAGTTCCTTTGTAAAGTGCTGCAACACATAATGAGAATCCCCATTCTTTCCTTAAGGTTCAGCAGATACAAAGACTAGTAAGTGCCTACACCTGACCGGGAAATGCTACAGTTTTTCTTTAAACTGACTTTTCTTACTAAGACAAATACGGTCCTGACCTAACCTAATCTACATCTACAAAATCATAAATCTGGGGTACTAATTATTTTCTTTAATACACATGTATTAAATTTTAAAATGTCCCCCCCCCAGAAGCACCTAAAATCACTGTGGACCACCAGCACTAAGGAGATGGTGCTGTTCCAGTCCCCTTCTCTTATTTGGCAGATGGGCACCTGAGGCCTAGAGAGAAGCAGTCACTCCCACAAGGTCACACAGCACATTAGCCTCCGGTCAGCAGCTGTAACCTCCAAGCCTCCTGACTCCCAAGGCCAGTGCTCTCTTCACGGCAAGCTGCCTTTTCTTATCAGGAACAAAGAGTTCTCACACCCTGGCACATCCTCTCCTAAAAGAAAAATTTAAAAAACACCCGTTTCTGAAGGACAGCGATGTTTCTGAAGGCTCCATTTCTCACTTCTTGTAGCTCCAGAGAGCCTACAGCCTGAAGGGGACTGGCCCAGGTGCCCTGGGCCACTTCAGGGCTGCCCCTGCCCTTTCCACAGAGTGGGGCAGTCAACCCATCTCCCTGAGGAGCCCAGGGTCCCTGCCTCAGAAAGTCGGTCCCCACTCCAGTGCCCTTTCTCCTCTAGCAGCATCCTAAGGAGAATCTGACAGCCCTGTATGCCTGCATGCACGTGTGCATGCTAAGTTGTTGCAGTCGTGTCTGACTCTGTGCGACCCTACGGACTGTAGCCCACCAGGCTCCTCTGTCCATGGGATTCTCCAGGCAAGAATACTGGAATGGATTGCCATGCCTCCTCCAGGGGATTTTCCCGACCTAGGCATTGAACCCACGTCTCTTACACTGGCAGGCAGGTTCTTTACTACTAGCACCACTTGGGAAGCCCCCAAGTATTTCCCGTATGCTTAGGAAATGTTAAACGAGTGACTAAAGGATAGAACCAAAGAACAAACAACTCATCCCCAAACAGCCCACCTCCCTTAAAAGTGTTCTCCTCCTAAGGACAAATACCTGGGACAGGAAGGCATCGAGAAGTTTGCCAGAAGAGAGAGAGTAAGGCTTTGCATTTACTTGCAAGTTCCCTAACCTCTCTGAGCCTCTCTTTACCTCAGTGTAGAGTGGGGCAATAACCCTAAAACTGCTCTTAGGGTTGCTGGAGGATTAAAGGAAAGAATGTCTAGGAAACAGCACAGTCTAGCACATAGGAAGGGCTCATTCATTGTTAGCTTTTAAAAGACAAGAGTTTTCCCTGGCAATCCAGGGGTTAAGACTCCTCACTTCCACTGCAGGGGGGACGGGTTCAATCCCTGGTCAGGGAACTTAAAATCCCACGTGACCAGTTAAAAGGTAAATTAATACTATAAATGTAATTTACTATATGATAAATATAATTAACACTACTGTATGTCATACATGAAACTTTTTAAAGAGTAAATCCTAAGCATCTTCATCACAAGGAAAAATTTTTCTTTTCTATTTCTTTAATTTTATATCTATTGATATATAAGATGATGGTAACTAAAGTTACTGTGATAATCATTTCATGATTTAATTCAAACCATTATCAAATCATTATGTACATCTTAAACGTATACAGCTGGAATAAAAGTATCTCAATAAAGCTGGAATAAAAGTATCTCAATAAAGCTGGAATAAAAATTAAAAAGACAAAAGAGGAGGAAGCACAAGGCACAATCAGATTAGACAGAGGGCAGACAAGGGGGGTTTTCTAATTGCAAAGGGAAAGCTTAATTCTAATTAAGGTGAGTAAAGGAGACTGCAGTGGCAAAGGAAGACAAAAACAGGGCAGCTCCTGTCTCAGGACTGTGGGCCCCTGAACAACTCCTGTCCTCCTCTTCTTTCTGCTCTGATGCTAAGCCCACCTCCTCTCCAGGATGGAAAGTCAAGTGGCTGCTTCCGCCCAGAACCCAAGCCTCCACTGCTGACTAAGCCTCCCCATCAGCCGGAGCCTCCTGGGAGCTGCCGGCCGGCTCCACCCCAGTCACAGAATGTCTGCCGCTGTCCTGAGCACACGGCTAGGATGCAGTGAGTGCCAGCCTCTCAAGGGACAGGGACATGGCTGGAACATCTGTCCCCCGACCCAGCACAGGGTCAGGCAAATAGAGCTCCCTCGTCAAAGGCTGAAGAGAACGAGGTCAGAGGCAGGTACAGAGTTCCCGCTGCCCGAGTTCTTTCTAGCTCTGCAGAGAAGGCCAGTCTGTGACAGGTCACACATCAGGCCTCTGCAGCAGGTGCAGCAGCAGGCCCATTTACAGGGGAGGACACCAACGCCAGCGAGGGAGGATGTCACTGGGGCGAAATCACTAAGCAGTTCCCATTGTCCCCTCTGAATGGAGGTATTCGAACCAGAGGCACTTTCTGTGTGGTATGGTCTTCAGTTCCCTCTGCTCCAGAAAGAAGGAAGGTGTTGCTACACCAGATGCTCTCCATGGCCCTTCGAAGTTCGCCCAGCTGGAACTCCACCACATCCTAAATGCCCAAGGGGTGGGTGACACTCCTGTTCTGAGAGGTTGTAGGGGAACAGCGGGTGTTTCACAGCCCCGCTTGGCAAGCAACTTAGATTTAACTATTTTCAGAATCTGGAATTCCTACCTGAGAGCTAACTTGTACTCTCTTCCCATGCTTTGACCTCTTTCTATCAGGCTTTCTGCGCAGAGGAAAAACCCTTGAGAAATCAGTTGTAGAACACAGCCTTCGATCTGCGTAGGCTGAGGCTGGAAAGGGGCGGGGCCTGCGTGGAGCCGGGCCGCTTGAGGGGCGGGGCTTCGTGAGGGGCGGGGCCCAGTGGGATGGGACCATGGGCCTTTCACCTGGCCAGCCAGGCTCCTCCCCTCGCCCCACCCCTTCTCCTCTGCATTNACTAAGCAGTTCCCATTGTCCCCTCTGAATGGAGGTATTCGAACCAGAGGCACTTTCTGTGTGGTATGGGCTCAGTTCCCTCTGCTCCAGAAGGAAGGAAGGTGTTGCTACACCAGATGCTCTCCATGGCCCTTCGAAGTTCGCCCAACTGGAACTCCACCACATCCTAAATGCCCCAAGGGGTGGGTGACACTCCTGTTCTGAGAGGTTGTAGGGGAACAGCGAGTGTTTCACAGCCCCGCTGGGCAAGCAACTTAGATTTAACTATTTTCAGAATCTGGAAGTCCTTCCTGAGAGCTAACTTGTACTCCCTTCCCATGCTTTGACCTCTTTCTATCAGGCTTTCTGCGCAGAGGAAAAACCCTTGAGAAATCAGTTGTAGAACACAGCCTTCGATCTGCGTAGGCAGAGGCTGGAAAGGGGCGGGGCCTGCGTGGAGCCGGGCCGCTTGAGCGGCGGGGCTTGTGAGGGGCGGGGCCCAGTGGGGTGGGACTATGGGCCTTTCACCTGGCCAGCCAGGCTCCTCCCCCCGCCCCACCCCTTCTCCTCTGCATTCAGCACCTACAGAAGGGAAAGATATTTTCAAGGCCTTGCTCAACTGGGCCCCTTCCTAGCCAGGCAAGCGGGTGAAGCAGAAAGGGCTTGCACTGATTCTCTGGGCTGCCACAGCAAATTACCACAAAGGGCTTAGAACAACAGAAACGCATTCTCTCAAAATTCTGGAGGCCAGAAGCCTGAAACCAAGGTGGGGCAGGGCCATGCCTCCTCCAGCGGGTCCAGGGGAATATCCTCTCTCACCTCTTCTAGCTTCTGCGGGTGACTCCAGGCATTCCTTGGCCTCTGCCTTCACACGGCTTTCCCCTCGGCGTGTCTCTCTTCTCTCTCAAAGCTCCCTCTGCCTTTCTCTTACAAGGATGCTTGTCATTTCAGTTTAAGCCATGTTCAGTCAATCCAGGGTGACTTCATCACAAGATTCTGAGCCCAATTATATCTGCAAAGACCCTTTTCCCGAATAAGGCCCCATTCACAAGTTCTGCATGAATATATCTTTTATGTTGTTGGGGGTGCGGGGGAGGGAACGATTCAACCCACTACAGAGTCCTAGCCAGGCAAGCGGGTGAAGCAGAAAGGGCTTGCACTGATTCTCTGGGCTGCCACAGCAAATTACCACAAAGGGCTTAGAACAACAGAAACGCATTCTCTCAAAATTCTGGAGGCCAGAAGCCTGAAACCAAGGTGGGGCAGGGCCATGCCTCCTCCAGCGGGTCCAGGGGAATATCCTCTCTCACCTCTTCTAGCTTCTGCGGGTGACTCCAGGCATTCCTTGGCCTCTGCCTTCACACGGCTTTCCCCTCGGCGTGTCTCTCTTCTCTCTCAAAGCTCCCTCTGCCTTTCTCTTACAAGGATGCTTGTCATTTCAGTTTAAGCCATGTTCAGTCAATCCAGGGTGACTTCATCACAAGATTCTGAGCCCAATTATATCTGCAAAGACCCTTTTCCCGAATAAGGCCCCATTCACAAGTTCTGCATGAATATATCTTTTATGTTGTTGGGGGTGCGGGGGAGGGAACGATTCAACCCACTACAGAGCTCATGGGCAGAGTCAGAAGTCAAGTCCTCATCCTTCCACTAACTGGGCCATTACAGTGACCCCAAGCAGGTTCATCACAGGCATCTGAAACTCTGCTTCCCCTCCTTGCCACACCTCCCCTGTAATGACCTGTAGGGTCATTACTTTAGGTCACTGATACTCAGTGGATCACAGTCAGCCTTCCAACACCATGCTGACAGATCAGCTGTTCTCAAACTGGAGACATAATTGAAGGGGAGAAATGATCACAGCTCACCCTCTAAGTGTGTGAATCCCTGACTCAAGAAACTTCAAGTCTGGTTCTATAGAAACGTCTTCAAGTTACAAAGTTAACTACAGAGAAGCGTTGCCTTTAAAGCAGATAAAGGGATGTTGTAAAGATAACAAAAGGAAAACAATTCTAGAACTGTGGATACCCACCCACAACCAGATACACCTAGATCCCCAGAGAAGCCCAGCCTCCACACAGTCACCCAAACGCCAAGGCTGGTGGTCTTTACGCACCTCCACCAGCCCCGAAGGGTGCTGCCAACACCCTCCACACCCCCCACTTGTCCAGGCCCACCTAGCATGCTCCCTCCACTTCCAGGACAGCTCCCTTCCAGCAAGCTTCCCTCAAACAGGCATACCGACTTCCCCAGCCCACAGACACTGTCCAGATGGTCAGCAAGATTGGGAAAACGTTCAGCAAGTTAGTCAGGATTCAGCTAGTGAGAAAGCCGGCTTGGAAACCAGGCCACTCCACCAGAATTCCCTCACAGACACCGCCATGAGCGGTTTTATTCCAGTGGCTCCTTGGAATCACCTGGGGAAGTTTAAAAATTATAGGTGCCTGGGCCCCAACCCAGACCCATGGAAACAGCTGTGAAGATGGATCTTAGATACATGTGCTCGTGAAATCCGCGAGATGGGAGGCCTCACAGATCCAATGGCCTAGAAGGTCCTGTCTTTCGACCTCAGGAAGTGACCCAGTCTCTAAATTCATGCCAGCCTCGGAAGCTAGCACCCCACTCCACTTCAGCAGGGTACTTGGCCCCGGTCTGTGATGGGGCAGGCTGGAGGCTGCCCTCTGCCCACCACCAAGCACAATGGGCCCTTCTCTGGGCCCAGTGCCCAGCTCTCAGTGGATGCACAGGAACTGACCGCAGGCCCCTGCACTGAACCCCATACAGCCCATCTGCTGGTAGGGATGGCAAAAGCACAGGGAGCCCTGTGACTTGTCCGAGGCCACCTGCCACATCTGGGAGGGGCTTTCCCGCAGGAAGGGGAGGGCTCTGAGAATGACCAGGCCAAGGCTGTTCTCCTTCTACCTTCTGGGGAAATATTTACTTCCCCGAAGACTAAGATGCAAATATCTCCATTGGTGAGAAAGTCTCCTTTGGAAAGAATTAAACAAAACACAACAGGTACAATTTTCACAGTGAAACAGCTCTGGTCTCAGGGATGGAGGCAAACAGTGGGTTGTGTCAGTCATGTCTCCCTCTAGGCCTCAGTCCCCTCAGCTGTAAAGGGGATGAGTGTCCAGCTTACTGGGTTGTTCTGAGAACCCAGAGAAGTACAAGTTCAGTGATGTAAGTGCGAAGTGGAGGCTCCTCACACCCTCCAGCCTCTCTGCCAACACCCAGCAGGCTGCCACCTGGCTCCCACCCAGTGATGCCACTTCCCCCAGCATCCACGCTGAGGCTTATTACACAAGACACCCTGCTAAGAGCTCTGAAAGCATTGCCCACCCAAGCCTGGTTCTATTCAAGGTACGAGGGTTACCTGATTTCCACAGACAAGAAACTGAGGCACAGAGTTGCTCGTGACTTGTCCACGGTCACTCAGTCAATCAGACCTGCTCCCCACCCATCGAACAAGAAGCGCTCATTCTCCTAACTAGTTGCCTAGTAGAGCTGGGCCTCCAGGCCTAGTTCCCCCAGTGGCTGTTTCTGACCTCAACAACCAGGCCCAAGAAACATCCAATTCTGCAGTGACCCACCCTCCCCTCCCGAAGCTTATATCCACTCCTTTCAGCCTGGCCTCTGCACCCCTCCAACCCAGCCCCCTCCTCCTGGAAGTCTCGCCAGGGCTCCTCTGCAGTCACAGCCAGACAGTCAGGCAGAAAACCACACACCAGCTCCAGCTGGCCACTGCTGCCTGATTTCAGTTTCCATTTCCCTCGTGGGCTGACCTCTTCATCTTCTCTTCTCCTAATCTGCTCCTTGGTCTCCTCCTCCTGGCCTAGGCAAGAAGGCCCATCCTGGAGCTGAAGAGTGCCCCTGTTGACATCATCTGTCTGACATTTTCTAGCAAGGGCAGACCCTGCCTCTAGGCTCCTGGAAGTGCTTCTCCCATCCCCTCTTCTCCCATCTGGGTGTTCTCAGCGCCTTCTAGTTAGGCTAGACTCACATGCTCAGCATATGGCACAGAGCCTCTACTGGTGCCCCATTAAAGCCAGGAACTAAAGGGTAGGAAGGACCCAGCTCCTAGAAGAAGCCACATGTTCTCCCAAGGGGTCAGACTTTTCCACCCAAGGGCAAAGCCACAGCCATCTTTTCTAAGCAGGCAGAGCATTCCCAGCAGAAAGTAACCTCCTCTGATAAGACAAGTTCCAGAAGTTATCACATCTAATGTCCCAGTTCCCTTGAGCTCTGTAAGGCTCCCCAGGTAAGTCTCCATCCCTCTGTGGACCAGGCCTACAGTGAACTGGGAGCTTCCGCATCTCTCATCTTGCGGGATCCTCCCCACAGCATCCATAGATGAGTCATCCAGCAGGCTCAGGGAGTCCGCTCTTTACCCAGAGTGACAGCAGAAACAGCACTTGATCCATGTCTCCAGATGGCACTGCCGTCAAGTCCTGACAATGAAACCGCCCCCGCCTAGGTCACTCAGACCCCAGACTCCTCATATGACCAGACTCTCACCAGTCTTTCCTCCCATAATTTGGTCCTCTTAGGCTTCCTCATGTGCTGCAACCACACTTGCCTACCTCGGGCCTGTGCCCTTCCTGTTCTCTCCATCTGAGTTATTCTCTACAGGCCTTTTGTGCGGCTGGCTCCTTCTCAGTCTTTGCATACATGCTCAATTGCTCAGTTGTGTCCGATTCTTTGTGACCCTATGGACTGTAGCCCGCCAGGCTCCTCTGTTCATGTGATTTTCCAGGCAAGAATACTGGAGTGGGTTGCCATTTTCTCCTGCAGGGGATCTTCGCAACTCATGGATCAAACCCACGTCTTCTGCATTGGCAGGCTGTTTCTTTACCACTGAACCACCTGGGAAGCCTCTCAGGCTTTGAGCTCCTCATAAAGTCTTTTCCTGACCACCCCATTTAAAGTAGGAACTTCCACCTTTCCCCACTTCCTCCCTAATTTGCTCCTTAACACCTATCGCAGCTATGTGTGTTTAGTGGTCTGTCTGTCTTCCAGACAAGTCTGTCCTGTTCACAGTTGTTTCCTGGTTAACTATCACTGTGCCTGGTATACACAGTAGGCATTAAATGACTATTTTGTTGACTGAAGAAGCAAACAAATGGTCCCCACCCTGGAGGGAATGGCGTGTCAAGACTGGACTCTCCTGCCTTCCATGAAGATGTTGATTCCAACCCACTCACATCCAGAGGTGCTCTCTGGGAAAGGTCTGTCTTTTCAATGCCCCATGCCCAGGCTTACCCAGAAGACATCTTCCCCCTGTATTTGGAGCCAGCTGCTCCAGAAATTTCATTATCAGTCCCCAGTCTGGTTGACTCCGAGTCCTACCCCAGGTTGGCACTATGAGCCACCCAAAGAGAAGAGGCACTGGGCAGGGAGAAGGAGAAGGGCAGACTGTTACGTACTCCTGCTTCTCAAGACCAACCAACCAAAGGTAGCAGTGAGCTCCCAACCCAGTCCTACAGCATAAAACAACCCTTCTCTTACGGGAAAAGGCGGGTTTACCCACAGAAGCCTCGACTAAGCACAAAGAAATTTTCCTGGGGCCTTACTTGCTCATCTGGAAAATGAGGGCATTAGAAAATTCTCCAAACCCCTTTGGGGGCTGCCTTCTGGATTCTCTGGATTGTAAAGGTCCTGTGGCCCCGCTAGAGGAGGGGAGGGACCTCCCTGGCTGAGGCCTGAGCCCAGCCCCAGGCCATCTCTGGGCCCATGAGGCACAGTGACCACCTCCACTGTGAAGGCTGCCTCACGTTCTTGAGTTTCACTATTTTCTCTCTGAAATCCTTGCCTAGAACAAGAAGGAAACAGAACTTCCCAATCAATCAAACACAGTAAAAAAAAAAAATTAAATATCTACATATATATACAAGGAAGGGGCTTCCCAAGTGGTGCTAGTGGTAAAGAACCTGACTGCCAATGCAGGAGGCATAAGAGACGGGGGTTCGATCCCTGGGTCGGGAAGATCCCCTGGAGGAGGGCATGGCAACCCACTCCAGTATTGTTGCCTGGAGAATCCCACAGACGGAGGAGTCTGGCAGGCTATGGGGTCGCAAAGAGTCAGACACAACTGAAGTCACTTAGCACACACGCACAAATGTGTAATGAGATGTCCAAATGAGTATTTACCCCAATAATGGTTCTTTTAGTGACAGAATCGAAAGTGACTTTTATTTTCATCTCTGTGGTTACCTGAATTGCTTGGAATTCTTTTTCAACTATGTGCCACGTATTATTTTTGCACAAACAAAGCTCTTGTCAAAACTTAAAAATTCCTGCTGTGCTCAAGAGGGAGGCCAGGTACCTAGCTCCTTCCAGAAATGCTGTTGTCCACTTATACCTGGAGCCCTGACAAGTGGAGGGACCACCGGGGGATGGGGGAGGGGGGATACCATTGCTGGTAAAGGTCACGGTGACCCCATGAAGAAACTGAAGTCAGGTGGCTAAGTCCTGGTCTGGGTCTGTCATTAACTTGCTGTGGGGTCTCCGGTCTTTGCTTCTCCTCTCCAGGCCTGTTTCCTTCTCAGTAAAAGGAAAAGTTCACACTAGAGGTGCCTTCAAGGGCCCTTCTAATTGAAGAACAGAAAGGAAGGCAGGGAAAGACTGGCTAACTCTTAAGTAGCTGGCAGGCATTGCTCTAAGCCCTTCTGATAATTAATCCATTTAAGGGTCTCTGCGACTTTCAGGTAGATTCTGGTGTCACCTGTTTTTCAGATAAGACGACTGAGGCAGATGGAAGTTAATGCCTATGTCACTCAACCTGTAAGTGTCAGAGTCTGGATTTGAACCCAGATAGCTTGGTACAGAGTCCACACTCTTAACCATTAAACTTTGGGTAACAAGAACTATGGTAATGAGGCCCATCCTTGAAGGGACAAGAAAGACTTAATATTGCCTCCGGCATTTATAACCTCCACCACCTATCCACACCCACTTCCTTCTCAATTATAGACACCGCTCGGCCCTGACACCCCTACCCAACCGAAAACCCTATTTCATTGTAAGGGGATAGGCTTGGTGCTTTCTAGATAGCCAGTGTCTCCATGATCAGTCCAGCCCACTTTGCAAATTCAAAGCATCAGCAAACTTGACCATTGCTGGCTACACACCCAGTTTGGCCTCTGATCCGGGCGCCCATATCTCCAATCCCTGCTTCCGAGGTACAGGTCAGGACTCAGTCACCCTAATGCAACAAGCCTTTCCTGAGCACCCACTGTGTGCCCAGCCCTGAGACCAGTATCTGGAAGAGGACATGAAAGAGCTACTCCTGACCTCCAGGAGCCCACAGTCCAGCGAGAAAAAAGTCATGTAAACAGATCTCTAGGATACCCTGTGGTCGGTGCTATAATTAGAGGTGTGTCCCCAGTGGGCTGAGGGCACATGTGTCAGAATGATTCACCCGTGCAGTGGGAAGAGGAGGCTCCAAGCGCCTGTGGATGAGCTCATTCCTCACTGAAGTGGAAACGAGGACACCTGAAGGCTAGTGCCAGCTGTGCTGAGTGACCTTGAGACATGCCCTGTCGGAGCCCTGGGGTCACCCTCTAAAAAAAACGAGAGGGCCCCCAAGCATGGCAAAAGAGATCTCATAAGTGGTTGAAGGTCATGTTCATATTGACTCACAGACTAAGAGAAGTTTTTGTTGCTCATTTTCCTTCTGATCCTTCCAGTCTCATCATGGAGCAAATCTCGGCTTTGCTGTCAGTTTGTCTTTACACCTCTCAAGACATCTGCCAACCTGCCTTTGGGACAACCCAGCCAAGCCTCAGGTTCGCAGCCTCCAGCAGCCACAGTATCTAGCTAGGATTTAACAATGTTATTTTGTTCCCTGCACTGTATTTACTGTCACTGTTACCAGCTATTTTCGATGAGGAATTTTGGTTCCCCATTGTGTGTGTGTGTGTGTGTGTGTGTGTGTGTGGTTCCCCATTGTGTGTGTGTGTGTGTGTGTGTGTGTGGTTCCCCATTGTGTGTGTGTGTGTGTGTGTGTGTGTGTGTGTGTGCGCTCAGTCCTATCTGACTCCTGTGACCCCGCGGATTGTAGCCCATCAGGTTCCTCTGTCCATTGCCTTTTCCAGGCAAGAATACCGGAATGGGTTGCCATGTGGTCCGCCAAGGGATCTTCCTGACTCAGGACTCGAACCCGAGTCTCTTGTTTCTCTCTCATTGGCAGGCGGATTTTTTACCACTGCACCACTTAGGAAGCCTTCCCCATTGGAAGTAGTGATATAAAGCCTCCTTTTAAAAATAAATTTAAGTTTAGGGAATTCCCTGGCAGTCCAATGGTTAGAACTCCACGCTTTCACTGCCAAGGGCAGAAGTTCACTCCGTGGTTGGGGTACTAAGATCCTGCAAGTCACAGGGAAAATAAATTTAAGTGTAAAAAGTGAATCAGTTTAAAGTAATAGAATATTACACATAAATAATTTATAATACTTATAGCAGAGTATATCATGAGAAACACTGGGCTGGAAGAAGCACAGCTGGAATTAAGATTGCCGGGAGAAATATCAATAACCTCAGATATGCAGATGACACCACCTTTATGGCAGAAAGTGAAGAGGAGCTAAAAAGCCTCTTGATGAAAGTAAAAGAGGAGAGTGGAAAAGTTGGCTTAAAGCTCAACATTCAGAAACGAAGATCATGGCATCTGGTCCCATCACTTCATGGGAAATAGATGGGGAAACAGTGGAAACAGTGTCAGACTCTATTTTGGGGGGCTCCAAAATCACTGCAGATGGTGACTGCAGCCATGAAATTAAAAGACGCTTATTCCTTGGAAGGAAAGTTATGACCAACCTAGATAGCATATTCAAAAGCAGAGACATTACTTTGCCGACTAAGGTCCGTCTAGTCAAGGCCATGGTTTTTCCAGTAGTCATGTATGGCTGTGAGAGTTGGACTGTGAAGAAGGCAGAGCACCGAAGAATTGATGCTTTTGAACTGTGGTGTTGGAGAAGACTCTTGAGAGTCCCTTGGACTGCATGGAGATCCAACCAGTCCATTCTGAAGATCAGCCCTGGGATTTCTTTGGAAGGAATGATGCTAAAGCTGAAGTTCCAGTACTTTGGCCACCTCATGCGAAGAGTTAGCTTATTGGAAAAGACTCTGATGCTGGGAGGGATTGGGGGCAGGAGGAGAAGGGGACGAGAGAGGATGAGATGGCTGGATGGCATCACTGACTCGATGGGCATAAGTCTGAGTGAACTCTGGGAGTTGGCAGGGAGGCCTGGCGTGCTGCGATTCATGGGGTTGCAAAGAGTCAGACACGACTGAGCGACTGAACTGAACTGAACTGATAGCTTCTAGTATGGCTATTTTAACAACATTAATCAAAAAAATTTTAATGCATGTACAAAAACAGGCAAAGCTTTTCTGTGTTATTAGACATCCCATTACTACTGGTGAGGAGTGGTAGCAACTGGCAGTGGACACAAGGTGGGTTTCTGGTTCTGCTGACAGTTCTGTTGGTTGACCTGGGGGCTGATTATACAGTAATGTTCACTTTGTAAAAATTCATTAAGTTGTATACACTTAAGATGAGTGCATCCCCATATGTATATTATGTATTCATATAGCCTTTAACCCAGGAATTCCACTTCTAGAAATCACCCTGAAGACACACACACGTGCAAAATGACACATTCAAAGATGCACTATTTGCAGTAATTAAAGATTGGAAACAACCTGAGTCTTCAAGCTGGAGATGGATGAAATATATTTTGGCATAGCCTACAGTGAATTCTGGGCTTCCCAGTCAGCGTTAGTGGTAAAGAATCTGCCTGCCAATGCAAGAGACAAAAGAGATGTGGGTTCGATCCCTGGGTCGCGAAGATCCCCTGGAGGAGGGCATGGCAGCCCACTCCAGTATTCATGCCTGGAGAAGCCCATGGACAGAGGAGCCTGGCGGTCTACAGTCCATGGGGTCACAAAGAGTCGGACACAAACTGAAGCGACGTAGCACGCACCCACAGTAAATTCTACATAGCCATCAAACAGAATGAGGCAGCCCCTATCAGAGCTCCACAATTTACACGGATTTAAATTTAAGTGAAAAGGAAAGGACAGAACTGTGTATAGCATGCTACTCTGTGTGTGTGTTCAGTCGTGTCTGACTCTTTGCAACCCCAAGGACTGTAGCCCGCCAAGCTCCTCTGTCCGTGGGATTTCCCAGGCAAGAATACTGGAGCGGGTTGCCATTTCCTTCTCCTCGGGATGGAAAGGACAGAACTGTGTATAGCATGCTACTCTGTGTGTGTGTTCAGTCGTGTCTGACTCTTTGCAACCCCAAGGACTGTAGCCCGCCAAGCTCCTCTGTCCGTGGGATTTCCCAGGCAAGAATACTGGAGCGGGTTGCCATTTCCTTCTCCTCGGGATCTTCCTGACCCAGGTATTGAACCCATATCTATCAAGTCTCCTGCATTGGCAGTCAGGTTCTTTACCACTAGTGCCCCTGGGAAGCCCAGAATGCTATTTTATGCAAGGGGTGGGGGGAGAGTATATAACACATGCACATGTTTGTGCCTAGGATAGTATCTCAGAAAAGAATCACAGGAAACTCCTAACAGAGACTTCCCTGGCAGTCCAGTGGTTAAGATTCCATGCTTCCAATACAGGGGGCATGGTCTGATCTCTGGTTGGGGAACTAAGATCCCACATGTCACAGGGCAAGGCCAAAAAAAAAAAAAAAAAAAAAAGGAAGGCTAAAGAAACTCACAAAAGTTATGGACAGGGCACACCAGAGAGGGACTGGAGGAAGGCTTATAACTGATGATTACTCTTTCATATGTTTAAATTTTGTACAATGTCCTTGCATTTCCTATTTGATAAGTTTTAAAGCATAAAGTCCTACAGAAGGTGCATGCTGCTGCTGCTGCTAAGTCACTTCAGTCGTGTCCGACTCTGTGTGACCTCATAGACGGCAGCCCACCAGGCTCCCCCATCCCTGGGATTCTCTAGGCAAGAATACTGGAGTGGGTTGCCATTTCCTTCTCCAATGCATGAAAGAGAAAAGTGAAAGTGAAGTCGCTCAGTCTGTCCGACTGTTAGCGACCCCATGGACTGCAGCCACCAGGCTACTCCGTCCATTGGATTTTCCAGGCAAGAGTACTGGGGTGGGGTGCCATTGCCTCCCCCGCAGAAGGTGCATAGCTATGGTAAAACTTTTAGCTCCTTAGATAACTGAGATGAAAATGTTAGCTCCTTGGGCTTACAAAGCAAGTAACCCTTGGCCCCACTGCTCCTCCCAAGGGATGGCACTGAGCTAATAAGCTTTCCTGTAATGGTTTCCAATTAACAACAAACTCAGTCTAGGACAAATCACTTAAACTGGGCCTCCACCCTGAAGTCAAATTCTGGCACCTGAAGCTGCCCTGGCAGGTGGCTGGGTTCTTGGCATGCATAAGGAGATTATTAAGCACTAATACCTCCAGGGATGGGAAGTTAAAGATTTTTTAAGTCAGTCCCAGGTGGCTGAAAAGGGAGGATTCTGAGTTCTGAGTCCCACCCTGCTCCAGAAGAGACTGAGGAAGGGCCAGAGTGGTCTTTTCTTATGGCTGCAGGGACAGTGGTGAGCAGGGCCTTGAAAATTCAAGTTTCGTTTTAACTGGGTGACTTTCTTTTTTATAGCACTCGGTTTGTCCACGTCACCTTCTCCCCACATGGCTAACCCTAAAAGCAATCCAATGAGGTGTGGGGCAGGATATCAGTTATCCATTTTATAGATGGAAAATGGAGATGCAAAGAAATTAGGAGACAAAGCTATGGCCTTTTCAGTAGTCACGTACGGATGTGAGAGTTGGACCATAAAGAAAGCTGAGTGCCAAGGAATTGATGCTTTCGAATTGTGGTGTTGGAAAAGACTCTTGAGAGTCTCTTGAACATCAAGGAGATCAAACCGGTCAATCTTAAGAGAAATCAACCTTGAATATTCTTTGGAAGGACTGATGCTGAAGCTGAAGCTCCAATACTCTGGTCACCTGATGCAAACAGCCAACTCATTGGAAGACCCTGATGCTGGGAAAGATTGAAGGCAAAAAGAGAAGAGGGTAGCAGAGGATGAGACAGTTGGATGGCATCACTGATTCAATGGACATGAACTTGAGTGAACTCCAGGAGATGGTGAGGGGCAGGGAGGCCTGGTATGCTGCTGTCCATGGGGTCAGAAAGAGTCAGACACAACTCAGCGACTGACAATGACAACGTTGGGAGAAGCGGTGACCTTCTGACTCCTGGTCTTCTCCTATTTCCCCATCTCCCTACCCATCAACTTTAGCCTTCTCCCTACCAACTCTGCCTACAGGGACGGAGCTTCTGAGGCCAGACAAACAAGGAGCAGGCAAAAAAAATCCCAGAATCAGAATCAAGGGGCCCATGAGACCATCTAGCCTGGCAGTTTTTAACACTTACTATACACTTACCTGGGGAGGTTAAATAAGTTTAAATAAATATGTATGCCAGGGCCCAGGCATCTAGAGTGTTTTTAAAATTCTGAGTTGATTCTGGTGTAACTTTGAGAGAGAACCGCTGAGTGACAGCTCAGATCATCCCCATCCCAGTTTCATATAAAACCTTCTGCCCCTGGGACTCCCCTGGTGGTCTAATGGCTAAGACTCCACACTCCCAATGCAGGGGGCCCAGATTTGATCCCTGACTGAGGAAATCCCACAGGCTGCAACTAAGAGTTTGTATGCTGCAACTAAAGTTCCTGTGTGCCACAACTAAGACCCAGCACAGCCAAAATAATGAATATTAAAAAACAAAACACTTCTGCCTCCCTGGACCATCCATCAGTGAGTGCTACATCCTCCAGCCCCCATACATACTGCTCATTACTCTTGCTCATTACACAGAGTCAGAGAACTGAACTGGGAGCTCGGTGAGTCAATTCACAACTCTGAGGCCCCAAACAGGGAAGTGACTTGCCTAAGATCTCCCCTTGAGTCAGTAACAGAACAAATCGAGAATCTGGATCTGGACACCAGGTAAGGTCACATCCACAGAGGGGTCACAAGGAAAGCCTAATGGCAGATCTGGCAGTTCCCGCCAGAAGAAAAGACTCAGTGAAGGTTGAGAAAGAGACCAGAGTGTGCATGTGTTTGCAGGGGATGGGTGTTAGGTATCTGGGCAAGTCTGCCCTGTGGCATACTGGGGGCAGGGGACCTATTCTAGAGTGGCAGGGCTGGCACTGGCCTGTAGAAAGAAGTCCTCATTTCTAGGAGGGGGCCCAGCGCAGTCTGAAATCTCCATAGCGAAACCCAGCCTACTGGGTCAGCTTACCAGGAGGGCCAGCTCCCCTGTCCATAATAATAACAATGGCTGAGACTTCTTGAGCTCTTTGCTGGTCCCTGTACTAAGCACTGGACTTGACCTGTTTCAGTTAATCCCCACAACCATTCTGAAAGTTGAGTATCATCACTGTTTCTATTGGCACATGAGGAAACCATGGCCTCAGGAGACGAAGTAACTTCCGCACTATCACTCAGCTGGAAAGTGGTAGTGGCAGGATTCGAAGCTGGTTCATGTCCAACCACGACCATCCTGTCCCCCAACAGGAGAGAAGAGAAAGTAAAGTGCAGGGGCTTTTTAAAGATCTGAGCACCTAAGAGCAGCTGGAGATATCCTCAGACACTTCTGGTGGAATCCGCCTGACCACACCTCCCACAGGGCATCCTCCTTCCACCCTAGAGGAAACAGCGGCACAATGGGGAGGCATCCTCGGGGACGTCGGCAGGTATACAGTGGGACAGGATAAGGAGTCCAGGTCCCCCAACCCCAGACCACAAAGCCTGACCACTGCTCCACAGGATGATGCGGAGGCGAACTCAGTAACACCCGGCAGGCGGGGCGGAAGCAGCCAAACGCGGTTAACCACAGCCCACCGCACCGGCGCAGGCTGCTGGAGTAGAACCGCAGCGGGTCAGGTGCACACAGGTGAGCCCCGCGGAGCTCCTTCGTCGTAGCCCTTGCCAACGAGCTCCAAGGCTCCCCACCCGGCGGCTGAAATTCAGCCGAAGCTCGAGCAGCCAGAATTTCCTGGTTCCCAAGGGAAGTGGGACGAGAATCCAGCTGTGCGCTTCTGCCCCCTCCCTGGAGCAGACAAGTCTGCACCCAACCCAACCCCCATCCCCCCACCCCC
>SJYX01014341.1:133879-154570 GCA_006410675.1 Oreotragus oreotragus
CCCCGGCGCATCGAGTGGGTGAACAAGGGAGTGCGTTCTCCCCTCCCATCCCGGGGCCCGACTGGGGTCACTCACCCAGAACACTGTGGAGTAGATGACGAGCGAGAACTTGAGCCAGAGGTAGGAGAAGCGCGCGCAGTAGCGCACCTGCTCCGAGTCCCCGCGGGGCATCCTGGGGGGCGCCCGGGCCGGGTCCCTCGCTGCCAGCAGCCCCACCTGCGGCTGCCGGACCGGCTCCCGGCCCCGCCACCGGCGCTCGCTCGGGGACTGACACCGGCGAGCCGCAATCACAGCTCCGGCCCGGGACCGGCCAGCCCCAGCGGCCAATGGGCGCTCGGGGAGGGGGCGGGCCTGGGGCGGGGCGGAGGCCCTGGACCCAGAGGAGGCCAAGGCAGGGGCGGGGGCGAGGGTTGTGCGAACCAGGTCGCGGGCAAATCTAGAAGCGCCCGTGCTAAGGCGCGCTGGGGGCGTGGGAGAGAGTGTGCAGAGCGTCGCTACGGAGAGAGCTAGTGTGCTCCATTCGGGGCACACAGAATGCCCGCTTTCTACTGCGGTCCATGGGGAAGGGGAGACCATGGGGAAAGAGCAGGAATTTATGGCTTCAGGCGTTAAAAAATGTGCAATTAAGTGTGCAAGACATGAATGGAATAAGGAAATGGAGTTGTTCAGTCTAAGCGGGGCGGGAGGGTCGCATCTGGGAAGGCGCCGCGGACCAGGGTGGGGCAGAGGGCCCTCATGGAAGGCCCCACAGTTCCTTTTGTAACAGTGGGAGGCTTTCCCCCAAGTCTCCGATCCTCTCCTTCACTGGGACTAGGTGAGGTAGCAATCCTGCCCCCATGCCCTCCTCCTCCGAGAAGCCCTCACCCACTAGCCCCAACTCAGGGGCCTCAGCCCTTGCACACAGCCCAGCCTCTTTCCGCCCAGCCTTTCCTCTGTCTGGAGTCAAAGTCTGTCTTCCTGGCTGTGAGTCTGTCTCCCACGGCCCCTACTTGACTCACTGCTGTTTTCCTTTCCCCGCAGGCCTAGCTCAGCTGGGGACTTGGGAAGCAGGCAATCCATGTTTGTGGCATTCAGGAATTAAATATGAGTTCAAGGCAGGGCTGGGTGTGGTCCCTGGTGGCGACTTCGGGAATGGCACTCTTGTCCCATTCCCGGGATCTGAATTCCCAAGCCTGCCAGAGACAGATAGAGACTGGCGGCCCAGCCCCCAGAGTTCTGCCGGTTTTACTGAAGAAGGAAGCAAGGCTGAGTGGGGAGGGAAGCAATGCCATGCCCAGGGGTTGAAAGGAAGCCAGTTTCCTGGTACAAGGGAGCAAACCCTGCAAGGCTGGGTAGAGACATGGAACCAGGGACTGCTGAGGGTCACCTTCAAATGAATAACCTGGGGCTTCAAAGGCATCCTACCTCAAGGTTAGAAGTTGTCATTTCTGTCCTTTGAATGGTTTCATTCAGTGGTGTCCGACTCTTTGCGACCCCATGGACTATACAGTCCATGGAATTCTCCAGGCCAGAATACTGGAGTGGGTAGCCTTTCCCTTCTCCAGGGGGTCTTCCCAACCCAGGATTCAAACCCAAGTCTCCCACATTGTAAGTGGATTATTTACCAGCTGAGCCACAAGGGAAGCCCAAGAACACTGGAATGGGTAACCTATCCCTTCTCCAGGGGGTCTTCCCGACCCAGGAGTGGAACTGGGATCTCCTGCATTGCAGGCAGATTCTTTATCAACTGAGCTATCAGAGAAGCCCATATTCTGTCCTTTAATGAGGAAGAAACTAACTCTTTACCCCTCTTTACGGGACTAACTTTCCTCACCAGCCCTCACCTTACACCCACTCTTTGAGGTGCTCCATCCCCGGGAGGGCTGACTCAGCACCATGCCCTCGGAGGGGTTGTCTGTCTCCTTCTCCCTGGGGTTAGCCTTCTAGCCTCCTTCCCTACTGGGATTTTCTTTCAGTTGTCCCTGTCTTAGTCCTGGCCTTCTAGCTAGCTGCACTCGCGCCTCTACAAATCTTCCCTAATGACATGCACACATTTGAGTGGCTCCTCTCAGCTTTCCCTGAGCCCCGGTGCAATGACGCCTGGAGTGATGAGGCTGAGACACCCCTGCAGAGGAAGCCTGGAGCTCTCTGGGGCTAGCACAGCCTTTCCCCAGTTCCTGAGCAAGTTTTTTGCCCCTCCCTATCCCCGACCTGATCACAAATGCTACGGGCTAGTTCTCAGTCACACTGGCAAACACCTGTCTCTTATACACATCTGCTCCCGGCCCCGCCACCGGCGCTCGCTCGGGGACTGACACCGGCGAGCCGCAATCACAGCTCCGGCCCGGGACCGGCCAGCCCCAGCGGCCAATGGGCGCTCGGGGAGGGGGCGGGCCTGGGGCGGGGCGGAGGCCCTGGACCCAGAGGAGGCCAAGGCAGGGGCGGGGGCGAGGGTTGTGCGAACCAGGTCGCGGGCAAATCTAGAAGCGCCCGTGCTAAGGCGCGCTGGGGGCGTGGGAGAGAGTGTGCAGAGCGTCGCTACGGAGAGAGCTAGTGTGCTCCATTCGGGGCACACAGAATGCCCGCTTTCTACTGCGGTCCATGGGGAAGGGGAGACCATGGGGAAAGAGCAGGAATTTATGGCTTCAGGCGTTAAAAAATGTGCAATTAAGTGTGCAAGACATGAATGGAATAAGGAAATGGAGTTGTTCAGTCTAAGCGGGGCGGGAGGGTCGCATCTGGGAAGGCGCCGCGGACCAGGGTGGGGCAGAGGGCCCTCATGGAAGGCCCCACAGTTCCTTTTGTAACAGTGGGAGGCTTTCCCCCAAGTCTCCGATCCTCTCCTTCACTGGGACTAGGTGAGGTAGCAATCCTGCCCCCATGCCCTCCTCCTCCGAGAAGCCCTCACCCACTAGCCCCAACTCAGGGGCCTCAGCCCTTGCACACAGCCCAGCCTCTTTCCGCCCAGCCTTTCCTCTGTCTGGAGTCAAAGTCTGTCTTCCTGGCTGTGAGTCTGTCTCCCACGGCCCCTACTTGACTCACTGCTGTTTTCCTTTCCCCGCAGGCCTAGCTCAGCTGGGGACTTGGGAAGCAGGCAATCCATGTTTGTGGCATTCAGGAATTAAATATGAGTTCAAGGCAGGGCTGGGTGTGGTCCCTGGTGGCGACTTCGGGAATGGCACTCTTGTCCCATTCCCGGGATCTGAATTCCCAAGCCTGCCAGAGACAGATAGAGACTGGCGGCCCAGCCCCCAGAGTTCTGCCGGTTTTACTGAAGAAGGAAGCAAGGCTGAGTGGGGAGGGAAGCAATGCCATGCCCAGGGGTTGAAAGGAAGCCAGTTTCCTGGTACAAGGGAGCAAACCCTGCAAGGCTGGGTAGAGACATGGAACCAGGGACTGCTGAGGGTCACCTTCAAATGAATAACCTGGGGCTTCAAAGGCATCCTACCTCAAGGTTAGAAGTTGTCATTTCTGTCCTTTGAATGGTTTCATTCAGTGGTGTCCGACTCTTTGCGACCCCATGGACTATACAGTCCATGGAATTCTCCAGGCCAGAATACTGGAGTGGGTAGCCTTTCCCTTCTCCAGGGGGTCTTCCCAACCCAGGATTCAAACCCAAGTCTCCCACATTGTAAGTGGATTATTTACCAGCTGAGCCACAAGGGAAGCCCAAGAACACTGGAATGGGTAACCTATCCCTTCTCCAGGGGGTCTTCCCGACCCAGGAGTGGAACTGGGATCTCCTGCATTGCAGGCAGATTCTTTATCAACTGAGCTATCAGAGAAGCCCATATTCTGTCCTTTAATGAGGAAGAAACTAACTCTTTACCCCTCTTTACGGGACTAACTTTCCTCACCAGCCCTCACCTTACACCCACTCTTTGAGGTGCTCCATCCCCGGGAGGGCTGACTCAGCACCATGCCCTCGGAGGGGTTGTCTGTCTCCTTCTCCCTGGGGTTAGCCTTCTAGCCTCCTTCCCTACTGGGATTTTCTTTCAGTTGTCCCTGTCTTAGTCCTGGCCTTCTAGCTAGCTGCACTCGCGCCTCTACAAATCTTCCCTAATGACATGCACACATTTGAGTGGCTCCTCTCAGCTTTCCCTGAGCCCCGGTGCAATGACGCCTGGAGTGATGAGGCTGAGACACCCCTGCAGAGGAAGCCTGGAGCTCTCTGGGGCTAGCACAGCCTTTCCCCAGTTCCTGAGCAAGTTTTTTGCCCCTCCCTATCCCCGACCTGATCACAAATGCTACGGGCTAGTTCTCAGTCACACTGGCAAACACTGAAATCTCAGAAGCAGTGACAACGTATTTTCAGTGTCTCCTTTAAAAAAATATATTTTTTTTCATTTATTTGGCTGCACTGGGTGCTTGCAGCACAGTGCATTGAGAGCTTAAAATCGTAGCCACTGGACTACCAGGGAAGTGCCAGTTTTTCTCTCCTTTTGCCAGAAACTCCTGGCTGCGGGTCAGCAGGTCTGATGCCAAGCCGGGTTTAGTCATGAACTTTGTTAGAATATGTGGCATAAGTCGTATTCCATAATATCTTACAGAAAAAAAAAGCTGAACGAAATTTTTGGCCAACCCAATATGACATACAGGTGTGAGTGTGACCCTGGCTGCAGTTTAGAACCACGTGGTGAGCTTTCAGTGTTTCCTGATTTCCAAGCCCCACCCTAGTCCAGTCAAGTCAGCATCTCCACCAACAGGGACCTGCGTGTCAGGTATCAGTATTGTTGTAAAGGTCCCAGGTAATTTCTAGAGAGCAGGCATTGCCAGTCTAGAGGTAGTCATGAGGGTGAGGTGATCAGTCAGAATTTTATCAGAAAGGTCACATTCCTGAGGACACTCAGCTATCCGGTGGTATGCAGGTCAAAGTTAAATAACTAGTTCTCTGGTAGGGGGTGGGGAGGGTGAATCTGTTGCCTCTTTCCATGGTGTAAATACTCCCACCATGTCTGAGATGTGCACAGTCACGCCCAATCAGCTCAACACAGCCCCACAGCTTTCCTTATCTCAATACTGATTAGCATAAGGGAGTGCCATAATGAATGCATCAGTGAAACTCATGGCTTATTAATTAGCACAACAGGTGTTAGAAATGAGCTATCTTTTGATGAACTTACTGCCAGCTTACCTCAGAGATATTTCAGGTTGAGGGTTCCAATATTGCAATAAAGTGAGTGACATGAATTTCTGTTTCTCAGTGCATATAAAAGATAGGTTTATACCATTGTATATTAAGAGTGCAGTAGCATTATGTCTCGGGGAAGGCAATGGCATCCCACCCCAGTACTCTTGCCTGGAAAATCCAATGGACGAAGTAGCCTGGTGGGCTGCAGTCCATGGGGTCGCTAACAGTCGGACAGACTGAGCGACTTCACTTTCACTTTTCTCTTTCATGCATTGGAGAAGGAAACGGCAACCCACTCCAGTATTCTTGCCTGGAGAATCCCAGGGATGGGGGAGCCTGGTGGGCTGCCGTCTATGGGGTCACACAGAGTCGGACACGACTGAAGTGACTTAGCAGCAGCAGCAGCAGCAGCATTATGTCTAAAAACTCAATGTCTGTACCTAATTTAAAAATACTTTATTGCTAAAGAATGGTAATCATCACTTGAACCTTCATCGAGTTGTAATCTTTTTGCAATAGGAACATCAAAGATCACTGATCACCATAAAAACTAATGAAAAAATTTGAACTACTGTGACAATTACCAAACTGTGACAGAGACATGTCGTGAGCAAATGCTGTTGCACTTGACACAGGGCTCCCACCAACCAATTTGTAAAAAACGCGGTATCTTCCAAACGCCATAAAGTGAAGTGCAACAAAACAAGGTGTTCCTGTCGCATTCACGATGCATGGGTTGGCTAAAATGACTGAGGGCATTACTCATTCTTTCTTCAGAGTAAAAAAGTCTTCCTTAAGCTTGATGCACTGGGCTAAACCCTTGAGGCATCCCAAATCCTGAGGGATTCTGGTTGCCTAATGTGCCCATCTAGCTAACTGAATACTGCCTCTAGAATATTGTATTTTTTTTAAGAGATTGAATCTTTTTTTTACATTTTACATTTTATTTATTTAGGCTGTACTGGGTCTTCATTGCGGCCTGCTGGCTGTTTGTCTCAGTACTCAAGCTTCTCTTACTTGTGGTACGAGTCCCTAGTTGCAGCATGTGGGATCTAGTTGCCTGACCAGGGATGGAACCCAGGCCCCCTGCATTGGGAGCATGGAGTCTTAGCCACTGGACCAAAAGAGAAGTCCCTGTTGTATCTGTCTTGAGTGGACCCTTCATGCAAGGTGATGCAGGGAACTGGGGCTTCACCGACTTCACATAACACATTGTATGAACTGGACTTGTGGCTCCTTGCTAGTAAATGCTTCCTGTATAGATGCTTACATGGGCAGCAGAATTTGTTCTGATACCTAATTCATGATAACCTGGCAGGGAGATTGGAGGGGGAAATAACTAACCTCCCCTTTAGTGGCTACTACTGCCTATGAAAAAGAAACCTACCGATTATGCACAACCAACCCGGCTGGCTTAAGTTGGCATCCATTCCTCTGTATCCCCCTCCGTGAAACCATCAGTTTGGGCTGTTTCTCGTCTAGTTCTAACAATCTTAGCTATAGTCCTCACAGACAAATCAGTCAGCAAATAAACACTGAGCTTCTCCTGTGACTCAAGCCCTGCCCAGGGCTCTGGGGATACAGCTATAAACAAGATAGACAACAGCGTCTATTCTCTTCTATTGCGGCATTGGAGGGGTGGGGGGTGGGGAGGGGATATGCAACATGTATGACCACTAATACAAGACAAAGAGAATTTCAGGTACTGACACATGCTGAAGATGCAGGAGAAGACCTTCTGAGTGGGAGAAGCAGCAGGTACAAAGGCCATAGTGAAGCTGCAGCTTTGAGAAGGTCCATGTGGCTTGTGCAAGGACCTCAGGAGAATATAATAGAATGGGGAGAGATCAGAGGCGTGGGAAGTAGCCTCACAGCTTTTGTAAACAGTTCAGATTTATTTCCAGGTCTAGTGAGGGCCGTGGGTACTATGTTTAGCAGGGACGTGATCCTGAATCTGATTTAAACTTTAGAAGGTTGCAGCTGGGACTTTCCTGGCAGTCCGGTGGTTAGAACCCCGAGTTTCCACATGGAGGAGAGACGGGAGGGGCCAGGGCTGCGGGTGAGGAAGGCTGGTTAGGGAGCCTTTGCACAGGGTCGCTGTGAAGGGCTGTGCACTAGTGGTGCCCACTAGGGATGGTGACAGGTAGCTGCACTGGGGCTGGATCTTGGAGACAGAGCCACCAGGGCTTACTGACAGATTGGGTGTGGAATGTGAGGGAGAGAGAAATCAAGATAATCCAAGTGTTTTTGCTTTGAGCAACCAGGTAAAGTTTGCTCCCGTTTAGAAACGTGAGGGATGTTATGAAGAATGCTGCTGGGGGGAAAAGTGGGTCAAAAATCGATTACTTTGGCCATTTAATTTTTTGAGATACCTTTTCAAAGCCCAGGTAGAGTTGTCCAGGGAACTCAGAAGTGAGGTTTAAGTTTGATGATATAAATTTGAGAGTCATCAGATCCATTTAAATCATTCCTCCAGTTCTTCCCCTAAAGTACTGCATGTTTGAGTCTATTTATTTCTTCAGGAGGAGGGACTTTTGCTGTCCTTCCGGTTTTCCTTGACTCTTTTGGGGGCCATCTCATGGCTCAGAATTTAGGCCACCTCTCCTTCCCATGCCATCTTAACTCTCAAGGATCTCCATTTATTCCCGACCAGTTATTTATTAAGCATCGGGCCCTGAGCTGTGGGCTTTCACATAACTACCTCTTAATTTCTCACCACCCATGGAATTTGAGTCGATGAATCCCATTTTACGGATGAGGGATGAAGGAAACTGAGGTTCAAAGAGGTAAACTGATTTTTCTCCAGTGGGAAGTCCAAATGCCCTGTGAGCCGGCAAATGATGTGCTTTCTACCGAATGTAGATGTGGCCCAGCTGCGCTAGAGTAAACTGAGTTAACTATGTGGCTTAAAAAGCAACTAGAAATAATATACCATAGCTCGGATATTGAGTTCAATACTGGTTAGAGTTGCAACTTTACGTAGCATTATTGTGCATTACTGCAAGATAGCAGTTCTGTGAGATAAGTGTTTTGTTAAAGAGAATCTATCAAATAAGTCTGGGAAATGCTGAAGGACTGTTTCAAAGCCTTTACCATAAGAACAGATATTGTTTCTCTTCAGGAAGAAAGAGGGGGATGCAGCTTTTCTCAACTATATTTGACTGCACACCTCTATCTTCCCCCAGACACCATCTCAAACACTAGTATCTGTTGGTGGTTTGTGGGACTTTTAAAACTGGAACAGTCCCAAGAAGTCATGACAGTCCACCCGGGACTGGAGGGGCTTGGGTGCTAAAACCAGGAAGGACCAGTGCAAAAGAGACAGCGGCTCATCCCGTTTCTTTCCGTCCTTTCAGTCTTCTCACAGGTGTTCAGAGGGGTGTAGCCAGTGTAAGAGAGCTGCAGACTGTGCCCCCCAAAGTCAGAGAAAGAGGAAGGGAGCACTCAGGGGACAGGACCAGCGTCTTCAGGTTCTGGAGGCTGTCATGAGAGGAAAGGGAAAAGTTCATTCTAAGGGATCCCTTGGGACAGGGACCAAGGAGACATGCCGAGGGTGAGTCAAGCTCCCTGAAGCAGCACAGCTTTGAGAAAAACACTGTGATTCAGGATTGGGGGGGTTGGGGTGGGGGCAGGGCTACATGTCAGCCCGACCACATGCCAATCAACTCTGAATGAGGCTCTGGGAACCCGAGTTACCCTCCTGGGACACCAATGCCATCTGTGAAATGGGACCCTACAAGGTAACCAAATGAAATTATTGAGCATTGTACTTAAAACAAAGCTGGTCCTAAAGAACTGAGTCAGATCTGCCCAGAGCTGGCCCAGTCCATTGGGGGCCAGTAGACATGGTGGGGGGTGGGACCGACCTCACAGACCTTCCCTTCCCTCACAGCCCGGGTGCTGACCCTGTGCCTGGCATTGACCCACCCAGGGCATTTATCCTCTGGCTGGTTTTCTCCTTCAAACTTTCTGGAGCCACCTGCCAGCACTGGGAGGCAAATTGAGTCTGTGTTTGTGCGCCTGATTACAAATGAGAAAAGAGGGCGGTTAGGACATCAACCCCATCCCCACTCACCACAGAGGAAATTAGCAGTAAATCAAGTCTGACAGTCATGATTCAGGGAGTGGCCAAGCTGGGAGGATCTTCAGAGATCATTCGGTCCACCCCTCTCATAAAAGAACAGAGGAACTCAAGCTGAAAGAAGCCAGCATCCTGCTCACAGTTGTCTACTTACACCTAATGCCCTTTTCTATATGTTATATTGCACAATAAAAGAAAAGTGTTTTTTGAGAAGAAAACAGTTTTTAAATATGCGTATCCCCTATGATTAGTGAAGTCAAGTGTAGTTTTACATGTTGATCAGTCATTTGTAGTTTTACAAATTTTCTGATTTTACCTTCTGTATATTTTTTCTTTGGCTGCGCTGTGAAGCATGTGGGACCTCAGTTCCCATACCAGGGATCCAACCCATGCCTCCTGCAATGGGAGCACAGAGTCTTGATCACTGAACCACCAGAGAAATCCCCTTTTCCCTTTTGTATGTTTTAAAATTAACTAATAGATTCCTTTAAGTAGGCAATGCCAAGGGCTGACAGACTGGGGAAATGCCACTCCCACCTCTTCTTCCCATAGGGGAGAGGCCCTTCTGGAGAAGACTCCAGGCTGGCCTCTCAGACAGAGGAAGGGTCTCGGAGCTGGCCACCTGCAGGGGCTGACCTCACTGGGGCCCGGCCGGGAATTCTGGGAAAGCAGCCTGGGTACACTGGTGCTGGGCCAGGGCTGTGTGACTCACTGGGAGTGGCGGGCACCCGGGCATCAGGGCTGCAGCAGTGGTTCCACCTGTCATGCGGAAGAGCAGGGCAGCTGCTTCGGGAGACTGGGTGCTGCTGGGGGAGGGGAGCCTCAGAGGCGGTGGCTGGGCCCCCGGTGCAGTCAGAAGGCACCAAGACTGGGCCTTGGGGAACACAGAGCTGGGGTCTGGACCTGATCCTGTAGCTACTGAGGAAGGGATGTAAGGCTTTTGCACTCAGAAAACGTTCATGGACCTGCTGATCTATGTCAGGAAGGTTCACAAGCCACAGCATCCTGCCCTGTGCTGCTTGCTAGGGGCCCCCCCAGCAAAGGCAGAGCTAAGGGCAGATCACCCAGTTTAGAGCTGACAAAGTGCTTTCACCCGCATATTAGAGCCCTCACCACTCCTAGATTTACTTGGCTATCACCTCTCTTCCCCATGGTTGTTGGCACCATGAAGCAACGACCATCTCACCAATTGGTATCTGAGGGCCTGGTGGGGTGTTGGACACATGTAGCTGCTCATTACACACGGAAGCCACAGATTGGCTGTCCCTGGCCACGCGAGCCAGCTCTGCCTGCAGCTTCGTTCAGACTGCAGGTTCCGGCCTCCGCTGGGGCTTCCACCAGAAACCTAGTCCCACAGACATTTGATGTAAAACTCGTCCTGGGAAGAGCCAGTTCCCTTCTCCCAGACTTGCTGACCCCTAAGGCCTACATCCCTGTAGGCTGTTTCAACTTCCTCTTTCCTGTTTGTAGAGCAATTTGCATCAGTCATGGCTCCTGCTCTCTGTCTTACATTCCCAAGTCCCTCTCTGTCCCGCTCAGAGAAAATAAAAGGCTTTCCATTAGCAAAACTCCATTTTCTGTTACAAACATGTGTTGACTGAGGGATTTTTTTCTTTTCCACGGGTCATCAAAAGAGCCTTGGGTGCAAAACTAGACAAGGAGGATAATTCTTGCTTTATTCATGAGGAGTGTGTGCCCAAAGGCCCGCAGTCCTACAGGCTCCACGCAGGCTAGGGCTGGTTTGCGCCTCCTGCTCGGCCTCCTCAATCGTCCCCCCAAACACTGGAGCAAAGCGGGCTCCCTCTCTGCCCCCAACAAATCACCCCAAACCTTTACAAGAACTGCAGAGAAAGCAGGCTAGTCTGACTTCTGGAGGGTCAAGTGGGGGCTGGGGAAAGAACACCGAAAATTCAGGCTGCTAAATACTAGTTAGTTCAGTATGTCTTAGGAACCTGTGTTTAAAATCAGCTGGGGTGGAGGGAGTCATGGAATTCTTCCAGTAAAGGATCTAATCCTCTTCTATTTTTATTTTCATGTGAAGCCAAAACAACTGCCCCTAAAACTCCTCCAATGCAACATCGCTTATAATTTTTTCTTTTTTTTGCCACACCCGGTGGCTTGTGGGATCTCAGTTCCCCAACCAGGGATTGAACTTCAACTGTGGCAGTGAAAGCACCGAGCCCTAACCACTGGACCGCCAGGGAATTCCCCTGCTGAAACAACTTTTTATAACCTGATGCAGAACTGTATTTTACATTACAGTCCAGTGTTCAAAACACACCACTCAGCAAAAGCTGCATGAAACAAGGTCACCTTTGCCACAGGATGCATTCCTGTATTTTCTATGGTCTCCCTTTAAACACTAGTCATCACCCACTGTTTGAAATCACTAATTCAAACTGCTGACCAAATGCCTCCAGAGAAGCCCTACCAGGCCTGTTTCAGCAAACAGGTAAGTTACACCTGGATTTATTATAACATTTGTTTATACAGAGACTGCTGCTGCTACTGCTGCTAAGTTGCTTCAGTCGTGTCCGACTCTGTGCGACCCCATAGACAGCGGCCCACCGGGCTCCCCCATCCCTGGGATTCTCCAGGCAAGAACACTGGAGTGGGTTGCCATTTCCTTCTCCAATGCATGAAAGTGAAAAGTGAAAGTGAAGTCGCTCAGTCGTGTCCGACTCTTAGTGACCCCATGGACTGCAGCCCACCAGGCTCCTCTGTCCATTGGATTTTCCAGGCAAAAGTACTACCCAGGTATTAAGCAAAAGCAAAACCCTTACAAACTTGGCTCAAGGAATCCTGAGATTGCCTTGATTGAGCACTGAGTGCATATCTCCTCCCCCTGCCTGCCACTCACTCTCTGGGTGAAATAACCAGGAAGCCAGGAAAGAGCATCTAAGGCCACAGGGAACCCCTACATCTCCAAGGACAAGAGAAGGTCTGGGGCCCCACCCTCCGGAGCCACAGCTCAAGGACCAGTGACGGGAAAAAAGGCACAGCTCCTTTTGGCACTAGGTAGAAAGGAAATCCTGGTTCCCAGAGGTGAACCCCCCCCCGCCAACAGTAGAACCCTAAGTCTTCTCAGGGAGCCGGCTGCTTCTGCCTTCCAGCTGTGTGTGGTCCTGGGGGGCCTGCTCCACCCAGCTGACCACCACGGACCAGAGGGGAACTGCACTGGAGGACTGGTGGATCCCAGGTGGCCAGTGAACATCTGAGGATGCCTCGGGTGGACAGTGGTGAAGGAATGACTGTTTGCCAGACACTTGCTTTGCCAAAGGCCCAGGAGAGCAGAAAGGGCTGTGTCTTCCACCACTTATTGGTTTGGCCCCGCTCTGGACATGTCAACAGCCTGACCCCTAGGGGGACCGAGGGGAAAAAAATATGAGCAAGTAAAGAAAAATCACACTTGCTTAAAAGGACTCAGTAACAAAGGGGGGAAGCCCTAGGTGAACGTGTAAATTGGAACTAGCAAGACAGACAGAAGAGGACTTCAAAGAAAGAAAAAAGGGTCATGGAAAGATGTAGTTGGAGCACACACGGAAAGATTCCTGCGAACTAAAAAGTATGACTTTCAAATATAACAATCCGATAGAGACAGTCCGTGCTGCAAATTGAGTCAATGGTCTGAAAGACAGAGAGAGAAGTATCTGAGAATTCAGAGGAAAAACGCAAAGAGGTGGATGAGAAGAAAAAGATAAGAGATGCGGAGGCCAGGTCCAGGACGAATGTGGTAGATGCTGCTGCTGACTAACTCAACCCTGTTCCCAACCTCCTCCTTCCTACTCTGACTTCACTGTGGAGGCTGGACACGTGAAATATACTTATTACCAGCTTCCCTTCCTTGAGACTGTTTTGGTTCATAGACATCCAGAAAGATTCTTTGTCTTTTCTGATATAATTAGTGTCACATTTTTTTCTCCTTTCTTCCTATGTTGAATGCAAACATGATGCCTGGAGCTGCAGCAGCCATCCTGTAATCATAAGAAAGAGGCCAAGAGAAGTGAGGAGATACCAGTCGAAACCCTGATGCTGTTGAGCAACAGAACCCAAGTCAGGAGCTGCCTACCCAGAGCCCTGTGAGGTAAGGAAAATAAGCACCTATTTATTCAAGTCATTCTTTACTCAGTTGTTCTGCTACATTCTTACATAATATGAGAAGAAATTAAGAAAATTTCCCTGTAAAGAAAAACTTGTTTTCAAACTGAAAGGGCTCACTGAGTATCATATTTAAAACCAATACCCTTTTACACCTGATATAAATTTGTCAATTTATACCTGAATTCTACAGAAAAAAAGAGAAAAACTACAGTCTTACAGCAGAGAGAGCAGCTTCCTTAAAAGACAAACAAACATCAAACAAACATTAGAGTTTTCATTTTTAGCTCTTGAATCTGGACACCAGAGAAACAATGTCAACAGATAATCGACAGGAAATAACAAATCAATTTTAAATACAGGGTATTTTCCCCAGTCTCGAGCTCCCTGGGTAATTATTAGCCACAACTTGGGAATTTCAAATAGAAAACAGATAAAAACTGGCTTGAAGAGTTCAAAGAACAGGCATCTTTACATCTATGTGCCATTTCCTACTCCAGGATATCTTCCCGACCCAGGGATCAAACCTGTGTGTCTCTTACATCTCCTGCATCGGCAGGTGGATTCTTTACCACTGTGCCACCTAGGAAGCCCCCTTTGTATCTATATCCACATTTAAAGATAAAATGCTTTTCTTCATGCTTCAAACACTGTAAACAGATAAATGGCAAAAATAAAAATCTGGGCAACATTCAAAATCGTAAGGTTAATAAAACTTGCCTCTTGTTGTGAGGATTAGTTGCATGCACGTATCCACTCAGTGGGGAAGAAGGTGGTGGTAAGTGGGGGAAGGCGGGGGAAAGACAGACATCTGAAAAAGCAATAACAACACAGTGTGCTAAGTGTCAACATCGGGAAAGAGCAGTTGCTTAGATCTGTGTGTTCAGGAAGGCTTCCAGGCGAGAGGCCTGCCAGATTAAGTGGACACTGCCCCAGTGAAAGGATGTGTAAGAGGGCCTCAGAACAAGGGGAGACTGCAAACTGGAACCACCTAGGGATCTCTAAAAAGTACTGATGCCTGGCTCCCATCCATGCCCTCCGTGCTGTGCTAAATCTCTCAGTCTTGTCCGACTCTTTGCGACCCCATGGACTGTAGCCCACCAGGCTCCTCTGTCCGTGGGGATTCTCCAGGCAAGAATACTGGAGTATTTNATGCCTGGCTCCCATCCATGCCCTCCGTGCTGTGCTAAATCTCTCAGTCTTGTCCGACTCTTTGCGACCCCATGGACTGTAGCCCACCAGGCTCCTCTGTCCGTGGGGATTCTCCAGGCAAGAATACTGGAGTATTTATTCTGGGTTGCCATGCCCTCCTCCAGGGGATCTTCCCAACCCAGGAATCGAACACAGGTCTCCCGCGTTGCGGACAGATTCTTTACTGTCTGAACCACCAGGGAAACCCAGGAATACTGGAGTGGGGAGCCCAGCCCTTCTCCAGGGTATCTTCCCGACCCAGGAATAGAACTGGGGTCTCCTGCATTGTAGGCAGATTCTTTACCAGCTGAGCTACCAGGGAGGCACCCATGCCCTCTGCCTCCTGCCTTAACTCATCTGAGTTGTGATGTGGCAGCAAGCATTTTCAAAGCTCCCCAGGTGGTTCTAGTGAGCAGCTAAGTTTGGGAACCACGGGCCTACACCAAGCTTGAGGCCAGAGCCTGTGGCTCTCTGTAGATGGAACTAGGAATTGGAGGCAGAGGACAAACAGTGGGAATGGAGAGAAGTGGATGGGTTAAGATTTAGGATGTAGAGTGGACAGGAGTGAGTGATACTGGATGGGGAGCAAGTGTAGAAGCTGCTGTCTGTGATGCCCAGGTTTCAGGCTTGGGTGACTGGGGGCATGTGGTCCGTTTTCTGAAATGCAGAACACAGCAGGAGAAAGGGGGTGCACGCAGGAAGATCTCCTGATTAGAGGTGATGCATGCTTATTACAAAGAGGTTTGGCTTAAAAAAATCTTAACCCTGGCCGTGGTTATCTTCATCACCATCTTCCTCATCATCTGAGTCTGAGAGGCTGCTTGAAGCCCTGGTGCTCACAAAAGTAATGATGTCGCCCTCTGGTGTCACTATCTGTGTATTACAGGCACTCAGGTGTCAGTTGACACACATGCAGGAGATGGACCCAGGACCTGGGCCCAGGTAGGAACAGGGGCTGAAGGTGAGCGATCAGAGATAATCTCTTTTAGTGCTCCGGCTACAGTCTCCCAGGGAGCCCCATGCTTGGCCCAACTTGAGTAAGGTCTCCTTGGGATAAGCCGCTGTGCTTGCAAAGTGCTCAGCTCATGGAAGGAGCCTTGAGCAGGGGAAAGACTACTGAATGGGGAGTTTGCTGGTGGGAGCTGCAGGCACGGCTCTGCCAGTACTGGCTGTCTGACCTGCAGTGAGCACCTTACCTGGGCATCAGTGTCCTTACCATGACGAGGTGCTCCTGGAGGACTAACAGTGTATCTGTGTTGATGATCACAACAGTGGACAAGACTGACCTTCTCTGCCTCCAAGGAAGAGACAAGTGGCAGTTCTCATGTTCTCCAGAAAGGCTGCCACATGCCAGTGAGGAGTAGAGGGCAAGTCTCCAGGCAGGCTTCTGGAAGGAGGTAGCATTCCATCCGGGCCCTAAAGTGTCTGTGGCCAGACACCCCACCCTTGGGGCATTCAGGAGAAACTTGTCATCTCAGAGAAGGCCTGTGGTCGGAGAAGAAAGCGTACAGGCTCTGGAGTCAGACAGGCCAGGCTTGACTGATGGTCCGCCCTGCTGCATGACCTTGGGCAAGTTCTTTAACCTTTCTGAGCAAGTCATCTCATGTATAAAACTGGGACACAATGAAATGACAACTGCAGTAATGAAATGACAACTGAAAACTCTTATTTAGCCCTGTGCACCAGGTACACTTTGCATGTATTAACTAATTTAATCCTCACAACAATCCTACGAGATAACTAGCCCCATCTGACAAACAAGGAGGAGGAGGCACAAAGAGGTGATGTCACTGGTTCAGTCCCCAGGCACATGGGCACATGGTTGGTGGACAGTTATTGCTGTGACCACAGAGATGATAGTCAATGGATTTTACTGGAACAGGTAAGCTTGTTGGCAGAGCTCAGTCTCCTGGGAAGGTCAGTGTCAAGGGAAGAATTTCAAGAGACAGAAAGTGACATTCTCTAGCAAGCGTTAAGCATAGTGCATGGCGCTTTTGTTTGCGACCACATCATGATACCTTGTGGTCCCTGGGACTTCCCGAATGGAAGGACCAGCTGGCTAAAGAAAGGCATGGGCTTAGAACTGGCTTCTTCCTACCAGCCTCAGTGAGCCCCACAGTACCAAAACACAGCTGGGTCTTAAAAAAGGAAAACATTTCCTCTCCCAACTGCCCATGTAGCTAAGGGTGGTCATGTGACCTTGTTCTGGTTCACTTGATATAAGGGACATCTGCTGGGAGGATGCTGAAAAAAGATTTCCCTCCCTAACAAAGGAGAAATGCCTGGAAGGGGAATTCTTTTCCTTTCTGCCCCCTTCCTGGAATGGGAATGCTGTCAAGTAAGAAACTGCTACTTGGAGCTGTTGCAGCCATCTAACAGCCAAGAGGCAAAGGTCAAGAAAAAAAAAAAATTCCTAAAGAACTTTGAAACTGTTGCACTGTTTAGCATGGAATCACAGACCTCCTGACTTCTGGTTATGTGAGAAAATAAGCCCCTATTTGTTTAAGTCACTATTGCTTATAGCAAAGTTTTCTACCATTACACCCAAGCTGTTTCAATATATTCATTTGTCCAATCATTCATTTTATTTAATCAACAAATAGCATCTAGCGTACACAGTGTGTCAATCATAATGGAGGGAAAGGAAGATATGACCATAATCAAGACAGATAGGATTCCTGGCCTCATGAATTTCTGAGCATGGGTCAGGGTATTAACAAGAAGGAAAGCGCAGACATGCTACTGGAGTATAGAACAAAGATAGTCAACCTGTGCAATCATCAAGGAAATTCTTAAAGGACAGTGTATCACGAAGGGTTCAGTGCTGTAACAGAGCCTAACAGGCAGTGCCTTAAATAAGAGAGAAGTTTGTTTTGCTTTGTTTTTCTTTTTCATGCAGCACCCCTGGGTTTTGCCAGCCGTAACACGGGGCTGCCCTCTGTGGATTCAGAATGTCAGCTCCCGTCATTACCATTTCCCACCCAGTAGGAAGAGGGCAGTGGAAGTGAGACCTTCGGAATGGCCGTCATCAAAAAGTCTACAAATAACAAATACTGGGGAGAGTATGGAGAAAAGGGAACCCTCCTAAACTGCTGGGGGGAATGTAAGTGAGTGTAGTCACTATGGAAAATAGTATAGAGATTCTATTTAGAAAACCAAAAACTGAACTACCATATTATCCAGCAATCCTACTCCTGGGCATATATAGAGACAAAACTAAAATTCAAAAAGATACATGCATTCCTATGTTCATAGCAGCACTATTCACAATAGTCAAGGCGTGAAAACAGCCTAAATGTCCATCAACAAATGAATGGATAAAGACATTGTACGATATACAATGGAATACTACTCGGCCATAAAAAAGAATGAAATAATGCCATTTGCAGCAATACGGATGGACCTAGAGAGGCTCATACTAAGTGAAGTAAGGAAGACAGACAAATATCATATGACATTGCTTATCAGTAGAACCTAAAATATGACACAGATGAACCTATATATGAAACAGAAATAGAATCAGAGACATAGAGAAAAGACCAGTGGTTGCCAAGGCAGAGACGGGTGGGAGAGGGTTGGATTGGGAGTTTGGGATTAGCAGATGCAAACTAGCATACATAGAATGGATAAATGACAGAAGTCTTATTGTACAGCACAGAGAATTAAATTCAATATCCTGTGATAAACCATAATATAAAAATATGAAAAAGCATGTTCATATATGTATAACGAGTCACTTTGCAGTATAGCAGTAATTAGCACAACATTGTAATTCAACTATATCTCAATAAAAAATACATTATGAAAAAAAAGATGAGGACTTACCTGGTGGTGCTATGGACGGGAATCTGCCTGCTAGTGCGGGCGACACAGGTTCAATCACTGGTCTGGAAAGATTCCACACGCCGTGGAGTAACCAAGCCCTTGGGCCACAACCACTGGCCCGTGGGCCACAGCTGTTGAAGCCCACCCGCCTAGAACCTGTGCTCCGCCACAGGAGAAGCCACGGCAGTGAGAAGCGCACATGCCGCCACTAGAGTGGCCGCCACTCGCCATAACTAGAGAAAGCCTGTAGGCAGCAATGAAGGCCCGGGACAGCCAAAAAGTAATTAATTAATCTATTAAAAATTTTTAAAAAACAAGCTGTTTGTTTAGAAAGAAAAACAGATGAGACTTTGAAGTTGTCTGTATACACATATAAATCGTTTCTGTCACATCCTATTGGCCAGATCTTAATCATGTGACCACATCTGGCTTGGAAGGGAGGCTTGGAAATACAGTCCATTAGCTGGGAAGCCAGGTGACAATGGGTAACAACAGGGGAGGTTCTAAGCAAGGGGAAAGTGCTCCTGAGAAAGAATTAGCAGTAAAGGAATGAGGCTCTTTTCCTCAACCCAGAGAGCAATGGGGATTAAGCAGGAAGTGCATGGTCAGATTTGTGTCTTTAAGAGATCACTGTGGCAGAGGATGGAGTGGAGAGGGACAGATAATACAAGGGGTGGTAAGTTCTCTCTGCTCTTCCAGGATTTGGCTCTCCATCTTGGCTGGAACCTTTATGAAGGTAGAGACACGATGTTTTCTCCTAACTCTGGGATGATTGCAGGGAGTCTCTCAACTGGACTGGGAGTCTCAACTCCCAGTCCAGTTGAGAGACCCCCTGCAGGGCCCAGGACTCAGACCTTTCAGCAGAAACCCTGACCCTCTGTCACCCTCCTTTCCTCATTCATTCCCCCCTTCCTCACGACAGCACAATTGCCAGTACCAGGGCAGACACCAAGTCCCCTCTGTCTGCAACACCCAGGCTGCCTCTGGGATGACCCCAGTAATCTAACTAGCAACCCCCTTTTAGGCAAGCCTCACCCACTTCCTCCTAGGCCTGCCATAGATGGGCAGATTTTGCAGAAGCCTGATGTTGGGAAATGAACCCGTTTGGTGTTAAGAGCTTCTGAGCTCTGTGTACACCAGCACCACAGCAGATGTAAACACTGACGGCCTCTCTTCTCTGGCTAGATAAACTTCAGGCTTTTAGGGGGAGGCACCGCCCCATCACACTCACAGTGTTTAAAAAAGGTGTCAGCTGCAGCGCGTGCTCTTGGCAGACTGCAATTCTCCCTCTCCCAGCTGAAGTCCCAGATTCTGGGCCACTGATGCTCAGGCCAGGGGGGTGGGGGCCCCAGAGTTCATCTTCTAAAGGGGCCATCTTGGGACCCTCTGGTTTGTGGACAAGGCGGAGCAAACGGTGAGGAATAAATCCTAAGATACTGTGGAAACACTCAGCATCCTCCAAAAGCTCTGCCTGACCTACACAGACATGTTTTTTTAGTTTAAGCTTTAGAGTCTGTGAAAATAAGAATGCCACTCCCATCACCCCTGACCGGGTGATGTTCTCAACTTTATTCATTATTTGTTATTCATGTATTCATCTGAGATTTATTGAGCACCTACTGTGTGCCAGTGTGCCAGGTTTTACACTGCCCTGCCCACTCAAAGTTCCCTAAAATCCCATCACTGCCAAACCCATTAGTTTAAGGTTTTCACATCTATCTATCTGTCAAGTATCTATCTATCAGATATGTATCTACCTTTTATAGATAGATGCTTCCACGGTGATGGTAAAGAATCTGCCTGCAATGTGGGAGATTCGGGTTTGATCCCTGAGTTGGGAAAATCCCTTGAAGGAGTGGGAACTCACTGCAGTATTCTTACCTGGAAAATTCCATGGACAGTGGAGCTTGGCAGGCTACAGTCCACGGGGTCGCAGAGTCAAACACAACTGAGCCGCTAAGCTTCAGCATTATAGATAGATAGATAAAGAGATGATATATGCAATATACACAATTTACCATCCCTCACCCCTGAGTCGTTTTAAATTTGATTCATCATTTTCATTCAGTCCACAGAGTTCCAGAAAAACATCTATTTCTGCTTTATTGACTATGCCAAAGCCTTTGACTGTGTGGATCACAATAAACTGTGGAAAATTCTGAAAGAGATGGGAATATCAGACCACCTGACCTGCCTCTTGAGAAATGTGTATGCAGGCCAGGAAGCAACAGTTAGAACTGGACATGGAACAACAGACTGGTTCCAAATAGGAAAAGGAGGACGTCAAGGCTGTATATTGTCACCCTGCTTATTTAACTTATATGCAGAGTACATCATGAGAAATGCTGGGCTGGAAGAAACACAAGCTGGAATCAAGATTGCCAGG
>SJYX01014341.1:167640-182356 GCA_006410675.1 Oreotragus oreotragus
AAAAAAAAAAAAGCAGTCTCAGCTGTGAGAGAAGCTATTCTTGATAATGGCAGGCCCTAGAAGATGGTCCCCAAAGCTCCTTGGCTCTCCCTTCTGGTGGGAACTTAGCCCAGAGTGAATCCCTATCCTGCATTGACCCAAGAAAGAATGAGGCAACAAAGGGGCATCACTCATAGGGAAGCATGGTGGAGATTATCTCCATGTTTTACAAACGAGGAAACTGAGACTGAAGGAGAGATCTGATTGCCCAAGGTCATGTTTTAAATTAGAGGTTGGACAAGAACCCAGGTCTTCTGACTCCACAGGGCTGATTCTCAATGAAAGAGAAATCATTTAGGTGTTAAGTCTGTAGAGCTGTTTCACATGACACTTCCTGTGCCTCTCTGAGCCTCGGTTCCTCTATCTGGACACTGAGGCAGAAGGCTCAGCTGATCCTCAAGGTCTATCTGTGACCTCACAATCAGAGGTGACAGGGGCCTGGCACTCACTGCTCCTCCTCTCCTTACCTGCTCCACAGTAGGATAGATGGGGATCAGGGTGTATAGGAGGTGCCAGACATTTTGTAATTAGAAAGTCAAATTCTAAACTCAGGTTTTAGGGAAGGTATTTAGGGAAGAACCCATCTGCTCTCCTCCCTCCAGGTGGCAGCACCTCTTGAAAGGGGCCCAGAAAGGTTGGCACATGCAGAGGAGAGAAGTGGCTTGGGAACACTTCAGTTTTCCTAGAAGAAGGTCACGTGACAGGGCCAGGGGTCTTGGGTCCATTCAGCAAATGCTCCTGCCTGGGTCTTGGAGCGTGACTGCAGCATCATTCAGAAACCAGAAGGGGCAGCATGCATGTCCTTTACCCCAAAGGAACTAAAAGGGCCTCAACACAGCCCCGGGTGTCCTCCATGGGGACTGGATGAACACCATCAGTGGTGTTCCAGGCCACTTGCTCACAGCAGAAAGTGTGTCTGCTGATGTGAGTCGTGTTCCCAACAATGCGCACGGTCAGGAAGAGATGATCCAATAGCTTGAACAGTGTGGCCCGTCTTCACTGCCCCATTCCCTGGTAGGGATGCTGGTGCAGGATAGAAACATATCAACTCCAGGAAATATTTAGACAGACAGATGCAGATATAGACGATATACGTAATCTATCTAATACATGTGTAGATACACACATATAATGCATGATTCTGGAAGAAAATATTCCAAATCGTTAATAGTGGTGGGGGTGGGATATGTAATTTTACTTCCTCCTTTGTGCTTAATGGGGCTTCCCTGATAGCTCAGCTGGTGAAGAATCTGCCTGCAATGCCGGAGACCCCAGTTCGATTCCTGAGTTGGGAAGATCCCCTGGAGAAGGGAAAGGCTACCCACTCCAGTATTCTGGCCTAGAGAATTCTGTATAGTCCATGGGTCGCAAAGAGTCGGACACGACTGAGCCACTTTCACTTGTGCTTAATGTCATTATAAATTTTAAACAAATGTATTGGTTAACTTTTTCATTCCTATTTATTTCCGTGTTTGATAACTTGTCTGCCACTTGGAAGGACTCAGAGCTTACACTGGTGTCCCTTTTGCGGCAGGGGAAGCCCTCACTGGGCACATATGCTAGTCGGTTTGCCTTTAAAAAAAAAAAAATTAAACCACGGTCTTGGGAGGCGGCCCCGGGGTGGCCTCCCAGGAAAACTCAGGGGCACCGCAAGGTCCTGGGGACTGAGCTCTGGCAGTCGCCAGGTGCCCAGGCCCTTGACTCTCTCTCCAGGTACCATCTCGTAGTGATCGCCCTCATTTACTTCCTGCCTCTCGTGGTGATGTTCGTCGCCTACAGTGTCATCGGACTCACGCTCTGGAGACGCTCCGTCCCAGGGCACCAGGCTCATGGTGCCAACTTGCGCCACCTGCAAGCCAAGAAGAAGGTGAACTCCGGGGGCGAAGGGGGCGGGGTCGGGCGGGGCCGCAAGTTTGGCCCCGCCAGGGCATCGGCTATTCCCGGCCCACCCGCGAAAGGGCGCCGCGGAGGGTAGACTCCGCCTGTACCTTGCGTTTGTCCCCAAGTTTCTGGCCAGAGCCTTTATTCCTGCTTCCCCAGGCCGGCCGATTTGCCTTTGGTCTTTGGGTTGTGACAGACACAGATTGCAGCGGGTGGGGGTCTTGCGGACCCATAGCTGGCAGGGTCTCTCCTAAGGATGGGGTTAGGAGCGAGAGCTCATCCACTCTCCAGGGAGGGGAGCTGCTTTGCTCAAAGAAGGATCCAGGACGCCCTTTAGAGAAGGTGGCACTGAACTGGGCTTTGAGGAGTGAGGACTAAGAAGGAAAGACAGCAGTGTGAGCCTAGAGACCAGCCTGAGCAAAGCCCTCAGGTAGAGGGCCCAGGAGTGCCTGGGTAGCAGGTGTTCCGGGGTCTGAGGCTGTGGATGCAGAAGGGACCCGATTATTGAGGGCTTCTCAGGCTGGCATGAGGGGTGCCCCACCCTCGCCCTCAGGAAGACTGGCGGGTCTTGGGGCGTCCGGGCTGCGGAGTGACCGGAGCGTCTCCTGGACCAGTTCGTGAAGACGATGGTGCTGGTGGTGGTGACGTTTGCCATCTGCTGGCTGCCCTACCACCTCTACTTCATCCTGGGCACCTTCCAGGAGGACATCTACTGCCACAAGTTCATCCAGCAGGTCTACCTGGCGCTCTTCTGGCTGGCCATGAGCTCCACCATGTACAATCCCATCATCTACTGCTGCCTCAACCACAGGTGAGCCCTCACCCCAGCCCCTCGCCTCAGCCTGGCTCCATCTGGACACCCCTGCACAGCTTCACCCGCCCCCATGGGATTGCCATCCTCACAGGGATCCCACAGCATAATCCTCGCTTGAGCCCCAGCCCCTCCCCAAAGCTCTGCCAATGCCCGGGCCACAGCTTTCACCACCGCCTGCTCCTGCTCTTTCTTCTGGGGGCTGCACCTGGGACAAGGAGAAGAGAGAAGGGAGGGGCAGGGAGATGGAGGGAGGGGCAGAGAGGCAGAAGGACAGCCAGAGAGGGAGGAAGGGAGGAGCCAGGTAAAGGAGGGAGGAACTTGGCTACTTCCCTAGTGGTCCAGTGGTTAAGACTTTGCCTGCCAAGGCAGGGGGTGTGGGTTTGATCCCTGGTTAGGGAGCTAAGATCACATGTGCCTATCAGCCAAAAAAACCCAAAACATAAAGAAGCAATATTGTAAGAAATTCAATAAAGACCAAAAAAAACAAAAACAAAAAAAAAAACATGCACACAAGGAGGGAGGTACTGATGTTTTTAAGAGCTTTCTACATTGAGGAGGCACTGAGGACTGTCTGTGGGGGAGGACAGTGCCAGCCAAGGCGAATGAAACACTCAGCCTGAGGGCTGGGGCCGCGGCTGGAGGGGAAACGGGTTGCTCCCTGGAAGATCACAGGAGGGGCTTTCAGGGGCGTGAAATGACCTTGGCAGAGACTGCCAGGGAGGAAGGAGCCCAGTTCTCGCTCCCTGCTGCTCTCGTACCTCTAGAGAAGTGGAGTCTCACTGAGGGACTGGTGAGAGCACATGCACAGGTGGGAGATGCTGGGCCAGGCGAGAGCCCCAGTGCCCAGGAGTCCTTCTCGTAGAGCAGGCCACTCAGCCTCAGGACAGTGGGGCCAGGTAAGAGTCGGTGAGAGGTGAACACTGAGTCCTGGCCTTAACAAGGCAGTGATGTGGGTGACATTGACCTTGGGCCTCTTTTATCACCTCTCTGCACAGACATCCAGGCCATTCATAAGGCCAATAGAGCCTTTGTTGCTCAGACATCCTACCCACCTGGGACAGGCCAGAAGGAAGTGAGAGACTAACTTTTATCTTTTGAACATTTAATAGGCATCAGAACCCTCCATTGTCTCCTGACAGGCAAGTATACCCCCATGGACTGTAGCCTACCAGGCTCCTCTGTCCATGGAATTCTCCAGGCAGGAATACTGGAGTGGGTTGCCATTCCCTTCTCCAGGGAGAAACCTGCCTCTGCTGCATTGCAGGCAGATTCTTTACCATCTGAGCCACCAGGGCTACCCATGTAATGGGATGGANCAGGCTCCTCTGTCCATGGAATTCTCCAGGCAGGAATACTGGAGTGGGTTGCCATTCCCTTCTCCAGGGAGAAACCTGCCTCTGCTGCATTGCAGGCAGATTCTTTACCATCTGAGCCACCAGGGCTACCCATGTAATGGGATGGAGGTGTTATCCCCATTTTACAAAGAAACTGAGTCTCAGAAAGGAAGACTCTACTAAACTCATACGACAAGAATTCCATGTGTTTCCAAGGTCTGTAACCTCATTCCACATCACACATTTTTCTCCCAGGGAGTTGTAGAAGTGAGAACTTAGAGACAGGGACGGTCACATCAGGGAGGGCCCCAGCCTTCTGTGTCTATGCACTGGTCCCCAGTGACACAGTCCGTGGAAGTCAACACCCCACGGCTCTGTGAGTTCCTGAAACAACCTCTGACCGTTCAGGATTTGAAGACGCCAGCTCTGCAGTAGGACTGTTCCTCCTGCTGCAATCTTCTTTTCTCTAGAAAATAATCTCCAGTGGCTTTGTGTGCCAGTTCTGTTTCAGGCCCTTTGGGATACGTACTTGGTTTGTTTTTGTTTGTTTGTGATAACAAATGGTCTTGTCCAGCTTGGCTCCAGATTACTTCTGGCTGTTTCCAAAACCCCAACCCGCTAAAGAACATGTCTCACAAAAACAGTGATCCCTTTCCTCAGGGAGTTGACCTTCTAGGGGGAGCAGGTGGAGGTAGACAATAAGCAAACCTAGTGAGTCAATGAGTCAGTGTGTATTAGGTGATAAATCCTATAGAATAAAAGAACAACGGGGTAAGGCAGGACAGGAAGTAATGGGGGAAGTAATGGGCATAAAGGTCGCAGTTTTACAGGATGGTCAGGGTAGGCCTTACTGAGGGGCCTTTTGAGCAAATTTGAGGACTGAGTGGGCCCTGGTAGCTGGATAAGCGTTCCAGGCAGAGGGAACACCCAAGGTAACGGGGAGAAGCGGGGAGAGGATTAGGCAGTTGCAGTAATCCCACCAGGCAAGAGATGGTGGGTTCAGATGCATGAGGAGTGGTCAGAATCTGGAGAGTGCTAAGGTAGAGTCAACAGAATTTGATGGAGAGGAAGTCAAGGATGACTCCAGGTTCTCGGGTGGTCAGTTATCAGGAGCTGAGACGAGGACGACTGTCAGGGGTATGGGGGGAAGAGGATAGGGAGCTCAGGTTGGGACATGCTGAGTGCAGGTATAAGGGACAGCGGTCATGAAGCTCCCATAATAAAGGCATTTATTGCGCTGTACCGTGGACTGTCTAGAGCTACAGGGGGAGGAACCAACGTCAGGTCCGCGCTTCTGCAACACAGAAGCTTGCATCTCCTGGGAACAGACCACCCAGTTATCTGCCTCTCTCTGCTCCACACAGGGCCTCATCTATTTCTGCTCCTGTAGGACAGTGTCTACCTTCTGCCGGCTCTGTCTCACTTCTTCCACTCACTCTCTCCTTCCTCTGATCTCTCATTTACATGGGAACCCTCTGTGCTGCCATGGGGAAAGCTCACTTATTCTTTAAGCAAATGTCCCCAAACTTAGTAGTGCCATGTGCGTGTTTCCTTTCAAAGCAGTCCCCTTGGAGAGCATCCTTATTCCAGCCAACATTGCCAAAGCCCCAATTTCTTAAGATTCCTCTTTGCATACTCCTTTAGAAGCCAATTAACAAATCAAACAAGAAAATCTGTTGTGTTATAATTGTACTTGGTTTGTTTTTGTTTGTTTGTAATAACAAATGGTCTTGTCCAGCTTAATCACCCACTTCAAACTTGGACTTGGCTCCAGATTACTTCTGGCTGTTTCCAAAACCCCAACCCACTAAAGAACATGTCTCTGAGCTCTTTTTTAAAAACTCTTTATTTTTGGCTGCCCTGGGGGTTTTTTTGCTGCGTGCCAGCTTTTCTCTAGGTGTGGCGTGCTGCTACTGCTGCTAAGTCACTTCAGTCGTGTCCAACTCTGTGCGACCCCATAGACGGCAGCCCACCAGGCTCCACCACTGGGATTCTCCAGGCAAGAACACTGGAGTGGGTTGCCATTTCCTTCTCCAATGCATGAAAGTGAAAAGTGAAAGTGAAGTCGCTCAGTCGTTCTGACTCTTCGCGACCCCATGGACTGCAGCCCACCAGGCTCCTCCGTCCATGGGATTTTCCAGGCAAGAGTACTGGAGTGGGGTGCCATGTGTGGTGTGCAGGCATCTCATTTCAGTGGCTTCTCTTGTTGTGGAGCACAGGTTTTAGGGGACTCGGGATTCAGTAGTTGTGGTCACGGCTTAGCTGCGCGGGCTTAGCTGCACGGGCATGTGAGGTCTTAGTTCCTGGACCAGGGATCGAATCCTCGTCCCCTGCATCGGCAGGAGGATTCTCAACCACTGGACCACCAGGTAAGTCCTCCAGAGACCCTGAGCTCTTATGAGTGAATTTCTGAAGCAACTTTCCTCTGGAGAGGAGATCGGCTCTTGGAGGTGGGGCAGCCACAGGGCAGTTCCCTTAACTTGGCCTCACTCCATTTCTCAAGATGACCCTCCACCCCTCAGGTTTCGCTCTGGATTCCGGCTTGCTTTCCGTTGCTGTCCATGGGTCACACCAACTGAGGAGGACAAGATGGAGCTGACCCACACTCCATCCCTCTCCACGAGGGTCAACAGGTGTCACACTAAAGAGATTTTTTTCATGTCTGGGGATGTGGCCCCCTCTGAGGCTGTCAATGGGCAGGCTGAAAGCCCCCAGGCTGGAGTGTCTACTGAACCCTGAAGCCTAGTGCCTGGCTGCAGGGAGAGGCTCCGCACCCTTGAGAAGTAGCCAGTCGAAAGGACCACATCTGAAAGTTTGGCCCATGCCTCACCCTTCAGTACATCCATGGGAAGACGAGACGGGGCCAGGAACTCTGGAGTGGGTACTACCTCTTCCTGCTAGCCCTTCAGACAGTGCTTCAGGGATCCAATAATTCAAAGAAGACAGGGTGAGCTAACACTTATCTAATCCAGGAGTTGCAAGGTTGAATGCCTTCCTGGGGCATACAACATAATGAGTAAATTGAACCCAGTATAAAGGAAAAATTGTAGGTATATTGACAAAAGATAACTGGCTTCCAGTGTTGGGGCAATAGGGAATGGTGGGGACTGTGGCAAACTGGAGGGCATAGGAGTCCAAAGGGGACAGTAGCTGATCAGCTCTGGGCAAATGCTGCCATGTGACTGATCCTCTGCATCTTTCAAGAGAAGCCAGAAATCCAAATTTGTGAAACTCCCAGAATTGTTCAATTTGGCTCACATTTTTATAAATGTACGAACCAAACAAAACACACCCGTGGGCAGTACTCAACCATGACACTGATTTATTATCAGGATAAAGACACAAGGAAAGAAGCTTCTTAATTTTGCAAAGCCCCTAACCTGTGAGCCAATCCAGGGCTTCTCTGTTTTAGCATCTAAGAACCCAGATCCACCCCAGGGGAGATGGTGGTTAAGGGTCAAAAGGAGCCTCAGCTGGGTGGTCTCAAGACAATGACCTTCACATTGCCTTCTTCTTGAAGTTGCAAAGCTACTTTGCAGGGAGGCTGTGGGGATGATGGGAGGGATGGCTATACATCAGCAAGCCAAAGACATGTTAAGTGCTTCATAAACAGTCTGTGTGCACAGTCACTGTCGTGTCCAACTCTTTGGGACCCCATGGACTGTAGCCCACCAGGCTCGTCCATGGGATTCTCCAGGCAAGAATACTGGAGTGGGTTGCCATGTCTTCCTCCAGGGGATCTTCCCGACCCAGGGATCAAACCTGTGTCTCCTGCGTTGACAGGCAGATTCTTTACCACTGAGTCACCTGGGAAGCCCTCCCTGATAAACAGCAGCCGTGACTTTCATTACTACCCTGGCAGCCGTCTGACATGAATGCCTCTGCAAGTCAGCAACACAGCCGTCACCCTTACTTCCGCTCAAGAGTCTGGCAGGCAGAGAACACCAGCCGTCCCATCCCCTAGAAAGCTCTGGGCCCAGCCGGGTCCACACCTCACTCTGCCTGCTGACTCACCCTTCCTGCCTCAGGCCCTTCCAGAAGAACCACATAATGCCGTAAACGCACACCTAGAGGTTAATGTTGCCTGTATTCTCCACAAAATCACTGTGCCGTAGGCACTGGCAGTGCCAATAAAGGGACCCTGGTCTCACCAAACCAAGTGAACATGCAGTCAGTCCTGGGTAAAACTATGCAGAGGTGTGCCCATGGCCGGGGAGACTCACGTGGCACTGCAGTCACAGGGCACCAGAATGTGGGCTAATGTGGGGTGCACTGACCAGCCTGGGGGGAGGAATCCAAAATGGCAGCCACAGAGTGGAACAGCACCCTCCAGGCTGAGGTGGGGCAGGGATGGAAGGGCTGGACAAGGGCCAGTTTCCCACAGAAGGGGTTAGTTTTCAAAGGGGGTGTGTGTGAGGGGGGCTGTAGGGGGAGAGCACCACAACCCTGCCACCCAGGGCTGCTGCAAGGCTTCATCTCCTCAGGGCAGGGGGTCTCTTCATCTGCCGGCCTGGAGTTGGCGGACAGGATGATGAAGGCAGGACCTGCTCGGGAACAGCGGAAGCGGCGGGGGCCAGTGCTGCCCCGTCCACTCCGGAAACCCAAACAGCCCCTGCAAGCCAAGCTTCTACTTTGTTCCAGCTACAGGTGAGGAAGGCAGGCTATTGGAAGACGGAAGCCTTTACCTTCTGAAAGGGGTCAAGCTGGGGGTGCAGGAATCCCTCCCCAAGGCAGGCCCCTGGGGCTGCAGCAGGGAGCCTGGAGGGCAGGTGCCAGAAAACACGGGGAGAGCACAGAAGTCCTTGAGCCAAAAGAAGGCTGCAGGCTGAAGAACACAGCCTTCATTTCAAACTCTGCCCCCGACCGAGAAGGCCACAAAACCCCCGAGGGTTTGGTTTTTTCCACATCCCCCAATATCCTCCCCAGTCCCCAGTCATTAAGCATCACTCGGGTCTTTGAATTGGTACAAAGTTTACTAGGTCATACAACATGGCTCACAAAAGCGATGGGTAATTCCAATGAGCGTACTGTTTCTTGATTGGTTCCTTTTACCCAGATGGAGACAAGACACTTTCCCACAGGACTGCCCACCTCCCCTCCCCAAGACAGACAGAAAGCAAGACTGTCACAATGTGGCTATGACCAGTTTCACGGACACATAATTCAGTGGCATTGCCATGCCCAGATGGGACACCAGACAGCAGTGGGTGCGGGGCCGGGAGGAAGCGGCGGCCACTGCACCCATGGGAGAAGAAGTCCCGGCAGTGTCTGCTGGTGATAATACATTGCACGTGGGGGATGGGTCCCCAGGGACGGGCAGCGGCGGCCCTTAAGGCCTGTCAGATGGTGTGACTTTTCATCTTGGGCCAATAAATAACTGTTGGACGAATGCATAAATTAGAAATGGACGCCACTAAACTTCACACGTGGGGAACATACGACCGGGCTGAAATCAAATCATGCAGAGTGGCAGGGCAGGTGAGGAGGGACCTGGAGGGCAGGGAGATTATCAACAGCACACACTCTATTTTGTACCCTACGTTACGTGCCGTTAGTGGGCTTCTGGTTTCCTCCCTGCGGTGGTGCAGGCGGGCTCTGGCGCCGGCGTCTCCCAGCACAGCTCGCTGGGCAAAATAAGGGGTCGCTGCTTGAAGAGAGAACTGCTGGAAGGGCAGCAGGCTGGGGGCCAGGACACTTAGCTGCTCATTTCTTGCCGGAGCCGAACGCCCACCGCTGTGATGAGGGCGGCTCCCTTGCCGCTGCCATCTTCAGATAAGAGGAAGGACACATTACACTTTGGTGACAGTTCCTTCACGGTTTGGTGCATGATTCTGGAGAAGCTGAACAAGGACAAAAAATAGAGATGGGTTGGTAGAGGAACAGGAGAGATGCGGGACCCACCTGAAGATGCTGAAGCAGCCAAAGGGAAGGAGGGAAGTGAGAGGGGTGGGGCTGCTCTGAAACAGGGGAGACTTATTGAGAATGGCTAGGAGGAAAGCAGGTTTACTGCCAACCTAATTACAATTTGCAGCAGGGAGGCACCACTGAGAATCCAAAACGAGCTCCTCTGGACAGCTTCTGAGGGCAATGGCATGAGTAACCCACCCAGACACCAGACAGCTCCGTCCTCAAAGCCTGAGGATCCGAGAGGACCGAAATCCAAGAGGGGGGTGTCGCGACCTGGGCGTGGACCACTGAGGCGTGCCAGGCCGGGTCAGCTGTTCAGCTCAGTAGGCTTCATGGAAACATCACCCATCCCTAGCTTGCAGCCCTCTGAGACCCCAGCCCATCAGCACCTGAAGCTGAGAGGGAGCCTTCCTTTCCACCCCCGAGTGAAGCATAATCTTCATAAATGAGAAGCGACTCTGGGTTCTTGCATTTTGTGCTGCCAGTGAGATAGGGCCAGGCTGAGAATGCTCAGGGCAGCGGGGCTCCTAGAGGTAATACTGGTGGCCCTCTGCTGGGTATCTCCTAGGGGTCGCACACTTGATATATGTAGTGTCCAGTCTGTCAATGGTTATTATCCTGCAAAGAGACTTGACAGGGATGAAGCAGTTGAGCACAGCTTCTAAAGGTGCTGTCAGGACTGAATCCAAGCCTGTCCACGCTGGGCTCCAAAGACTAGCTCTAAACACAGTGACAAGGACGACGGTGACAATGCTGAAGAAACAGCTGGGGATGGAGCCAGACAGCCTGTTCCATCCCAAGCCACGGCCGTGAGGTAAGCAGGCACTGTCCACGCTGAGTCGGGTATGCCTGCTTTAAAGCAGGGTGACATTATGGCTGGTTTACTTGGGAACGGTCCCAGTGTAATTATTAGTAGCCCTCTCTCAACTGGCCAAAGTACCTCTGGTTCGACAATAATAAGGTCGCCCCATTGGTAAGAGCCCAGCTTTGAGACATGCGGCGGGTCAAAGAGCAGATGGGCCCACCCCTTCTCCTCCAGCATGGGATGTGGGACACCGGGCGCCCAAAGGAGGTTGATCCCGCCCGCCTCCGTGCTCCAAAGCCCAGGGCCATGATTGCTCCTGCCTTCCAAGGCTCTTGACAGACTGATGTAGCAGATGAACAAGACAGTGGGGCCTCTCCCTTTCCTTCACTCCCTCTCCTGGCTTCTAAAAAGCAGCTTCTCCACCAGGCTGATGGGTAAGCCCGCGCCCACCCTGCTCCCCGCGCAGGATACAAGGGGCCCGGGAGGAGCAGCAAGCAGGAACTGTCAGGACCACAGGGTGAACTGGCCAAGTGAAGCCATTTCTCCGCCCTGCGCCCCTTTCCTCGTGCCAAACGAGGCCCGCCCCGACTGCACAGCCTGCAGGCCGGCTGTGTTCCTGGTGAGGAATTTTACTGGGGGGCGGGAAATCACATCCTGATGTCCCGGAACCAAAAGGGGCCTCGCACACGCGCCCACCCCCATCCCCACTCACTGTGGATGAAGCTTGTAGAGCGTCCCGTCCACGCCCACAGTCACGCTGAGGCGGTCCAGCCCCCTATTTTCGCGGATCTTATCCACTACAGCAGCCATGCCTGCGCCACATAGCTGTGCCGCCCTCTTGGACACCACCCCACACACGGTCTTCACGAGGATACTGTCGTCGCATGTGCTGTTCAGGCCCAGCTGCTGGAGGATGGCCCGGACCTGCAGCAGCGCTAATCGGTCACTGTGGGGGACGAAAGTCAAGAGGCCGGATGAAAGGGAACCCGCTGGACAGCAGCAGGGGCCAGACCCAAATCCTTGAGCTTATCCACGAAAAGGGTCATGGGGTTCTCTTCCCTTCAAAATATTTTTTTAAATGACCCTCCAAGTATTACAAGTTAAGTTGTAGAAAAACTGGCAACTCTAGAAAAATTAAAATTGGAAAATTAACACTCTACAACCCCAACACTGGGGAAAACACTATTAAAGTTTAAATTTATTTCCTTCCAATCTAGTTTTCTTGAATATCATTAAACTGCATTTGTTCTGTATGTAAATAGGCTTGTCATTTACTTATGTTTAAATTTTTATTTTATACTGGAGTATAGTTGATTAATGGGCTTCCCTTGTGGCTCAGCTGGTAAAGAATCCACCCGCAATGCAGGAAACCTGGGTTCAATCCCTGGATTGGGAAGATCCCCTGGTGAAGGGAAAGGCTACCCACTCCAGCATTCTGGCCTGGAGAATTCCATGGACTGGACAGTCCATGGGGTCTCAAAGGGTCAGACATGACTGAGTGGCTTTCACTTTCACATAGTTGATTAATAATATTGTGGGCTTGCCCTTTATATGTGGTTTTCTTTCTTGCTTTTTTCTTCCTTCATATATCTGAGGGAGTTCCTACCTCCTTATCCAAAACTGGGATTGAACAAGGCTGCCACAGTATTCCATTCTGGGAATGACCATAATTTATTTAGAGAAATTTAACTTGAAATTCTTTGCTATTATAAAGTAACACTCTGATGACATTCCTGTTTATAAGTCTTTTTGTGCAACTTGGAGTCTTCCCTTAGGAAATTTCTGGGTCAAAGGGCTTTTGACCCAGAAGGCAAGTGTCTTTCTGAAATATTGGTCTCCTGGATATTTGTCTCCTCATGAAAGTGAAAGAGCTGACAATGAAACAATGACGATGACAACAACAGTGACAAGACCAGTGAGCCTTTTTTGAGGACCTACTATGTGACAGGTGTTTACAGACATCACTTCATTCCTCTTTCTAACAGCCAACTGATCCACATTTGACTGTTTCCATTTTAAAGATGTGGCAACTGAGGCTGGAAGAGACTGAGTAACTCACCCAGAGCTCACAGCCAGTAACGTAGAGCAGGTCCCAGGGCCAGAACTACCAAAGCTCTCACCCACCATGCCATGCTCTGTATCTTTGTCATATAGAATGCAAATGTTTTCTCTGGTTTGCTGTTTTGTCTTTTAAGCTTGATGATTGATATTGTTTTTAACTTACAGAAACCATGCAGCTAAAATTTGCAATTTTCTCTTTATTATTTCTCCCTTTGATATGGCACTTGAAAAGACCTTCCCCAGCACTTCACACCCATCAGGATGGCTCTTATTAAAAGAAAAATAAAAACAGAAAATAAATAGTGTTGGCAAGGATGTAATGTTGGAGCCCTTGTATATACTGTTGGTGGGATGTAAAATGGTACAGCCACTGTGGAAGAGTACAGCAGTTCCTCCAAGTAAATAAATAAAGTAATTATGTGATCCATCAATTCCACTCCTGAGTATACACACAAAAGAATCGAAAGCCGGGATGTGATCATGTATTTGCACATGCGTGCTCATAGCAGCATTATGCACAGCAGCCAAAAAGTGGAAGCAACGCAAGTGTCCACGGAGGGATGAACGGATAAGCAAAATGTGGTGTATACAATACAAGGATTTATTCATATTCGGCCTTAAAAAAGGAAATTCTGACACAGGCTACAACGTGGACGAACCTTAACGATCCGATGCTAAGTGCAGTAAGCCAGATGTGAAAGGACAGATGCTGTATGATTCCACTTACATGAAGTCAGTAGAGAAATCAAAGTCATGGACACAGAAGGTGGAACAGTGGTTGCCAGGGGCTGGGGGCAGGGGGTATGGAGAGTTAGTATTTAACGGGTACGGAATTTCAGTTTGGGAAGATGAAAAAGTTCTGGAGATGGATGGTGCAGATGGTCGGACAACAAAGTGAATGTATTTAATGCCACTGAACTGTCCACTTCCAAAACGGTCACAATGATAAAGTTAACACTATGTGTATCTACCACAATCAAAAGGGCTTCCCTTGTGGCTCAGCTGGTAAAGAATCNTCTGGAGATGGATGGTGCAGATGGTCGGACAACAAAGTGAATGTATTTAATGCCACTGAACTGTCCACTTCCAAAACGGTCACAATGATAAAGTTAACACTATGTGTATCTACCACAATCAAAAGGGCTTCCCTTGTGGCTCAGCTGGTAAAGAATCTGCCTGCAATGCAGGAGACCTGGGTTTGATCCCTGGGTTGGGAAGATCCCCTGGAGAAGGGAACAGCTGCCCACTCCAGTATTCTGGCCTGGAGAGTGCCGTGGACGGATGGAAGCTATAAAGAAGTCCATGAGATCACAAAGAGTCGGACTCGACCGAGCGACCTTCACTTCACCATGATAAAAAAGTATTAACAAGAAATATTCACTGCTACTTTCTTCTCCTTTTCTGGCTGCTATTTTCCACACTTGGCTCATGGGTGAACTGAGAACGGAGAGAGAAGGAAGTGGGAAACTTGGTTCCTTATCATGGCCCCTCCCTCCCCTGAGGCTGCAAAATGCCACCACTCTGGGTGCCTCCAAGGTCGGGGCCTCGGGGCTGCTGTCTACAGCAGCGAGCACTTTACTGCGTGGGTTCTGGTGGGCAGTGAGTTTCACCTGCAGGTTACAGACCCAGGCTTGGGGGACAGTGAGGAGCAGGTCCCGGCCCAGTGCTGCTATCATGACCATCCTAAAATGTAGGAGGCTTCTGCACAAGCGCTTTTGCTGAGCACTTTCCTACTTTCTCCCACAGTCCACTGTGCAAGATGGAAATGCTGGAGATGAAATGTTCACTCCATGTGAGAAAAACAGGAGGAAGACAGAAGCAGCTCGCTGGGACACTGTGGGTGGTGAGCCCTGCATCCCAAGCTGCCTTTCAGAG
>SJYX01014344.1:5830-18170 GCA_006410675.1 Oreotragus oreotragus
ACACACACACACTCACACACACACTAACACACAGATACACATTCATACACACATACAGACACACACACATACACACACAGACACACACACACTCACACATACACACTCAGACACACACACACTCACACTCACACACTCACAGACACACACACTCACACACACTCACACACTCACAGACACACACTCTCACACACACATTCACACACACACTCACACTCACACACACACACATTTTAGAAATGCTTCTCTTAATCATATCTTGAATTAATGCAGACCTCGTTCATTCCCAGCTCTCATTACCCTCTTAATTAACTCGGCACAGATGGAAAAAGTCGGAATTGCTCTAGCCGAGTTGTTCTGCTAGCTTTCAAATGAGATGGCAGATGGGAGGACGAGGTGGAACGGGCCGGCTCGGAGGGAGGAGATGAGTTTTCAAGCTGTCACCGGAGCGTCAACAAACGCTCCATCTGTCAGTGGTGAGGCCGGCCGAGGCCTCGTGCGGGGGACCGGCGTTGGAAGGGTCACGTGGGCCAAGGCTCGGTGGGCCTGGCCGCCGCGGACCTCGGTGGGAGGCAGCCTCCAGCTCCGGGATGGTGCTGGGGGCCCTGGGATCCTGAGGCGGGAGGAGACCTCTGCCCCAGACTGTGACGGAGACTCCCCTGCCTGGCACTGCTGTTTAGGAGCGAAGGCAGACTTTTATTTTCCTTCTGATCTGAAATAGTCTTAAGGGATGAATCACATGGACCCCACGTGGCTGTCGGAGGGAACTTGATCAAAGGCCCATCCCTTTGCAGCTTGACTGTTTCAGGCTTTCCACGGCCCTCTCGGCCTGCAGCCTGCTCTCCGACCAGTCCTCTGCTCGCCCCATGCTGTCTTCAGCCAGGCCCACTTCTGCGGCCTTCCGGATGCCCCTTCATTCTCTCTCTTGCCTCTGGGACTTAGCCTTTTCTGTTTCTTCTGCTGAAACCCACTCCTCGGTCATCCTTCAAGTCCAGCTGTGTTAGGTACCCTTTAGAATCCTTGCTCTCCTGTGTTTCCTAAATACTCTGCTGGTGAATGGATTCGTAAAGGATTCCTCAGCAACAGCTCATTAAAGGGTGCTGGGGTTGTGTGGGGATGTGTCTCAACCTGCAAAGACCATAGCGCCTTAGAGTTCAAAGTCAGCCTTAAAAATCTCTTGGGGTGTAGGCATGCTTTCTAGAGCATCCCAGGCAGGTGGGCGCTCAGCCTTGACTGGCATACCCACAGGGACGGGGAACCCACTCTCATAAGGCAGACAAGTCAGATTGCCCCTCTGTTCTCTGGGCTGGGCAGTGACTGACCGCCTGTGACGTGCGTGGGAATAAAATCTCCCCCACACCACGTGATGGTCCTCGCGGGCTTGGCCACAAGGTGCCCCCTGAGCTTGCCACTCTGAATGCCCACAGCATGGAAGGCAGCACCCCCTGTCAACTCCAGGACCTGAGCCTGAGATGACGGACCGTTCTGTCTTATATCCAGAGGTTCGCGGGGCAGTAGACAGCTCAGATTGACCGGGTGCTGAAGCCCTGCTCTGCTGCTCACTAGCTGGGAGGCCCCGCGCCAGTGCGAGCCTTGACTTGCTCATCTGTAAAGTGGGACTTGAGGCAGACGGCAGGTAAGGCCCCTGCAGCTGTGACCTGTGAGGTTCCCAGTTGGCTGTGTCCTGACTCCTGGGTCAGTGAGTTGTTCTGTTCTCATCTGACCTCCGAAATCTGGTCCCTCTGCCCCCATCCCTCTGACCTTGCCGTTGGTGTCCTGCACGACTCCTTGGCTCTCTCACCCAGTTTTCCTAAAATTCAGCATGGTCATGTCCGTCCTCTGCTCCTGTCTTTAGCTTCCCATCAGTGACTGAATCATGTCCAAGCTCCCTGCAATGGCCTTGCCAGTGTTTCCAGCTTTATAAGCTGCAAAGCCTCACTCTCCACTTCCTCCTTGGGGCTCTCTAAAGGTACTTTTTTCCCACCCCTCCTTGCACACTGTTACCTCCACCTGCAAATCCTATCTGACTACTGTCAGTCACAAACTCCTATTGATACTGCAAAACCCTATTCAGATATCACATTTTGTCTGAAACTTTCCCGTTCTTTCCCTCAGACAAAGTTAAGGCTTCCTTCTTCTATGCTCCTTTACATGTGCGATCACTGCCTCTATCACAGTGTCTCTGAGCAGGCCTTCTCCATGGTTGTGTCAATGGGCAGGGACTTTCTGGTTTCTCTCTGTGTCTTCAGCGATGGGGACAGGGCCTGGCAGCCTGAGGTCCCCGTCTGCATGACTCACGTTGCTGCGCTTCTGACCTCGGTCTCTTTCCTCACTTTTTTTCGAGTGAAAATGACAGCGGTTCTTAATCAGAACTTCTTAATCACACCACATTATCCTTCCGAGATGCTTTTACCTTCAGGATCCCATTGATTCACCACTCTAAATTACTATAATTACCACAAATGATAAAATAGCAGCTTTCCCAGTTTTCGCTACTCTGGCCAATTTGCATATGCTAATGCAGGAACTTCTCCCACCCCTCCCCCACCTCTCCTGCTGGTTCTGCGCTCACTTTGTCCCACTCCGTCTCAGGGCTGGAGGAAAGAAGTCTCCAGGAGCTCCTAGTCCACCCAAGGAATGGAAAAAATTAATTTCCTGTCATCTAAAGTGTGGTAAATACATCCAGGGAAATCTTTCCACTGCCTTAGGAGAAGGCACGATGGGGAGAAGCTGGAGAGGCCTGGGTTCAAGTTCTAGCCTCCAACAGCTTGGGCTTTGTCCTCTGACCCTCACATTCCTCTTCTGGAAACTGAAAAGTTAGACCTACTTGTCTGTTTGCAATGAGCAAGACTACAGTCTTTAAAAAAATTATAGTAAAATAAACATTGAATAAAATCAGTCATCTGAACCATTTAAAGTCTACAGTTCAGTGCGATTCAGTAGGCTCATATTGTCGTGCAACCATCGCTGCCATTCATCTCAAGAACTATTTTCATCTTGCAAAACTGAAACCCTCTACCTGTTAAACAATCACCCTTGGTTTCCCTCAGGCCCTGGCACACACTATTCCATTTTCTGTCTCTATGATTTTGACGACTCCAGATACCTCATATAAATAGAATCATATGATATTTGTCTTTTTATGTCCAGTTTATTTCATGTAGCATCACGTCTTTCGGACTCATCCATGTTGCACTGTGTGTTGAACTATTCCCCCTTCTTAAGGCTGATAATAATTCATTGCAGGGCCTTCCCTGGTAGCTAGTCAGTAAAGAATCTGCCTGCAGTGCAAGAGACCTGGGTTTGATCCCTGGGTTGATAAGATCCTCTGGAGAAGGGAATGGCTACCCACTCCAGTATTCTTGCCTGGAGAAGCCTGTGGACAGAAGAGGCTGGTGGGCTACAGTCTATGGGGTCGCAAGAATCGGACACGCCTGAACAACTAAACCACCCCCACTGCCGCCGATGTTGCACCACGTTTTGCTTATCCACTCATCCAGCACTGGACGCGTGGGTTGCTAGCATTATGATCTTACAGGTGAAAACATCATCTGAGAGGAACAGAAAAGCACGATTTTAGGGGGTGGAGATGGGGAGCACCGAGAGCTTTGCTGTCGCGCCTGACTCTGAGCCCTGAGCAGGTGCCTCTGGGCTCTTAGCCTCAGTGCTTATTCACAGGCTCTTGTGAGGGTAGCTTAGCTCAGGGGCCGACCTGCAGAATGAACATTCATTCTTTTGGCCCTTCTCGCATCCAAAGATCTTTCCAGGCTACCTACTGTTTCCTAGGCCTTCAGCTAAGTGCTGGGGATACAGTGATGTGTATCATGCAGACAGCAAACTGCAGGAAGGCAAGAAGTAACAATCAAACAGGTAGAAAAAGGGCCTGGCGTCTGATGACAAGAAACTCTGCGGATGGAGGCAGAACAGAGGGAGGGGAGGGGGAGAGCTTGGGCGGGCGGCGCTATTTCACACCTGAGAGCAGGAAAGGCCTCCTGAGGACATGTGAGCTGCCAGGTGAGTCTCATGAGGATGATGAGAATCTGGGGCAGGGGGTCGGGGGGATGGAAAATGCGAAAGCCTGGGGCTAGGAGCACGCCTGGAATATTCTGGGAGCAGGAACACGCCTGGCGTGGCTGGAGAACCTGGAGACAGAGACTGGCTGGAGAGAAAGTCCGAGATGTAGCTGGAGGTTAGGGCTGAGGGCCAGGTGGGCGGGGGGAAGCGAGACAAATGGGCAGTGGATAATTCTAAACAGGGGAGTCGCAGGGGCCGGCTCAGGTTTGAAAACTGATGCCCTGTCTGCTGCGTTGAGAATCAGGTCTCATGTGGGCAAAGGTGGAGAGAGGGAGCCCCGTGACTGTAATAGTCCAGGCCAGGGACTGGCCAACTTTTTTGCATGAAGTGCTGTGTGGGGTGAGTTGCTTCACTTATGTCCAGCTCTTTGCGACCCCACGCAGACCCTGATTGTCGCCTGCCAGGCTCCTCTGTCGGTGGGATTCTCTGGGCAGGAACACTGGCGTGGGATGTCGTGCCCTCCTCCGGGATTTTCTGAACCCAGGGGCTGAACCCATGTCTCTGCGTCTCCCGCATGGGCAGATGGGTTCTCCACCACTAGTGCCGCCTGGGGAGCTCTTTGGATAAAGCGCCAGCAGGTAGGAAATGCGCTCAGCTCTGCATGCCGTGTAGTCTTTGTTGCAATTGGTCCATCCTGCCGTTGGAGTGTGAAAGTGGCCACAGATGATGTGGAAGCAAGTGGCTGTTTTGTGAAACTCTTTTTAAAAACCAGATGGGAGGATGGATTTGGCTGATGGGCTGTGGTCTTCTGACCCCAAGGTGATGGTGTGTGGGAGCAGAATGTGGTAAGGGGGTTGTGGGAAGTGACTGAGTATGGGATATACCTTGAAGGTGATGTCAGCAGGATTTGTTGTTGCATTTGGAAATGAGATGTGAGAAAGAGAAGACTCATGAATAACTTTGTTTTAAGGACCTGAGATTGCCAGTTAGTGAGATGAGAGATTCTGTGGGTGTAACAGGTTTTTTTTTTTTTTTTTTTTTGGCGGGGGGTGGGGGGTGATGGAAGAAGAGTTGAGATTTAAAAAATTTTAAGTATACTAATTTTGAAATGGTCCTTAGACATTCAAGGTGGGTGTATGAGTCTAGAATTCATGAGAGAGGTGGAGGCTGGTTATAGGAAATTTAGAATTGTCAGTATCCAGGGATTTAAAGACATGAATTTGGACAAGATCACCTAGGGAAGGGGGCTTCCCTGATGGCTCAGCAGTAAAGAATCTGCCTGCAGTGCAGGAGATTTGGGTTCAGTCCCTGGGTTGGATAGAACCCCTAGAGAAGGAAATGGCAACCCACTCCAGCATTGTTGCCCAGGAAATCCCATGGACAGAGGAACCTGGCAGGCTAGAGTCCATGGGGTCTCAAAGAGTTGGACATGACTTAGTGACTAAACAAAACAGCAACACCTAGGGAAGGATTATGGGAAGGGAAGATTAGGACTCCAAGGACTAAGCTTTGGGCACCCAGATAGATAAGGGGCACCCTGCAAAGGAGAGTGGGAAGGGGTGTTCATTTTGGTGGAAGGAAAACCAGGAGCATGGGATATCCTGGAGGCCAAGAGAAAGAAGTGTTTCCAAGAGGGAAGGATCAGTGGTTCTACCTGTTGCTAATGTGGTGGGATAGCGCTCCTGGCAGTTCAGACGGTAAAGGATCTGCCCGCCAAAGCAGGAAACCTGGGTTCGATCCCTGGGTTGGGAAGATCCTCTGGAGGAGGAAATGGTAACCCTCTCCAATATTTTCACCTGGGAAATCCCATGGACAGAGGATCCTGGCAGGCTAGAGTCCATGGGATTCTAAAAAGTCGGACATGACTGAATGACTAACATGGTGTCCCCGCAAGTTCCTGTCTACTCGGAACCTCCGTATGTGACCTGATTTGGAAATAGAGTTTTTGCAGATGGAATTAGCCACGTTGAGATGAAGTCATGCTGCATTAGGATCGGCCCTACATCCAATGACTGCTATCCTTAGGAGAAGAGGAAGGGACATCTGAAATACACAGAGGGCAGAAAGCCAGCTAAGGATGAAGGCAGGTGGAGGGGTTGGAGTAATGCAGCTCCAAGCCCAGGGATGCCAAGGAAAGCTAGTGGCTACCAGAAGCTGGAAGAGGTAAGGAAAGACTCTTTCTGGAAACTTCAGAGGGGGCATGATGCTGCCAACAGCTTGACTCTGGATTTCTAGCCTCCAGACCTCCTGATGTAACCACCTAGATAGTGGTAATTTGTGACAGAATCCCCAGGAAACCCATTTTTATCAGGGATAACAAACGACCTAGGACTTGGCAACACTGGATAACCTTGATAAGAGTTATTTTCAGTAAAATTTTGGGTGGAAAGCCCGATTGGATTCAAGAGAGAATGGGAGGAGAGGCATTAGAGACTGTGAGAATAAAAGACCATTCTTTTATTTCAAAGGGGAGGAGGAATGTAGGTCACTAGAGAAAATGGGAGAAATAAAACTTATCTAGCATTGATGGGAATTATGCAGGGAGAGGCAGAAGTGAGGAGGCAAGAGATGGGGGAGGGTGAGTGGTGTCCTTGGGGACTGTGGGCCTGAGTCAGCCTGGAGCATTGAGAGGTCACCCAAAGTACAGGAGGGCAATCAGTGAGTGTGGGTGGATGCACTGACGGATGTGGTGGAGGAACTTGTGGGGGTGCTTTTCTGACCTCTTCTATTGTCTCAGTGAGACAGGGATCAAAGGCATCAGCTGAGACTAAGTCTGGGGAGGAAGCAGCGAAGGTTTACGTTGAAAGAAGCGGTGAAATGGGGTTTGGGAGAATGATTCTTGTTAGGGAAATGTAGTTGGATGGCTGGGCAGCACCCCCCACCCCCCACTGGGGCCCATTTCAGCTTAGAGGCTGTGGATTCAGAGTGGGCAGAGTCAGCAGGGCTGTGTGTTTCCCTCTTATCATATTCAGCTGCCAGGAACATGTGGAAAACAGGTGGAGAGTCGGATTAAACCAGCAAGTGTAATGAAGCAAGAAGCAAACAGGATTGTTGAGGCTTGTAACAGTCATCTATTGCTGTGTAACAAACCACCCCAGGACTTAGAAGCTTAAAACAGCAACAGTCATTCATTTTTAAGTGAAGCTTCCATTTTTGGCAGGACTTTGGTGGGGACAGCTTGTCTCTGCTCAGCTGGGGTGGTTTGACTAGGCAATGGAGGATCCGCTTTGAAGATGGTGTAGTAGATAGACATACAGATGTGAGAGTTGGACCATAAAGAAGGCTGAGAGCTGAAGAATTAATACTTTGAATTGTGGTGCTGGAGAAGACTCTTAAGGAGTCCCTTGGACTGCACGGAGATCAAACCAGTTAATCCTAAAGGAAATCAACCCTGAATATTCATTGGAAGTGTTGAACCGCAAGGTTTCGCCCTGGAGTCCTTCGCCCAAGACCACCAAGACACAGGATCGATGCAAATAGCAAGAGGATTTATTGAACCGGCGCGCCGGGGTTCTGTCCTCCTTAAGCAAGGAGCGAACCCCGATGACAGTTACAGAACAGTTTTTAAGCACAAAAAACCACATTGGGCGGGGAGGTATAGATATATCATGATTGGTCACAATACTGCTGACCTTTACAAGGATAGGCTCGTGAGGGTCTGGCGATATAATTCTGCGGATAACACAGTTTACACAACTTGTTTTTCTGACTCTCTGGAAAGTCAAACCTTCCAGGTCAGGGTCTGTAAGTTACAAACCCTCCAGGTCAGGGTCTGTGAGTCACAAATAACAGAGATAACCTTTCAGTTGGTCTGGAAAATCCCTAAATCTTACAGGTTACTTCCTCACAGAAGGACTGATGCTGAAGCTGTAGCTCCAGTACTTTGGCCATTTGATGCAAAGAGCTGACTCACTGGAAAAGACCCAGATGCGGCGAAAGATTGAATGCAAAGGGAGAGGGTGCCAGCAAAGGACGAGATGGTTAGATGACATCACCGACTCAACGGGCATGAATCTGAGCAAATTCTGGGAGGTAGTGGAGGACATAGGAGCCCGGCTTGCTGTAGTCCATGGGGTTGCAAAGAGTCAGACACAACTTAGCAACTGAACAACAACTAGTGGACAGATAACAGGTAAGGGCCCTTTAAATATATCAGACCCTCATTCTGGGAAGCTGTAAATGTTACCTTATTTGGAAAAGAGGTCTTTGCAAATGTGATTAAGAATCTTGAGACTGGGAGGTTATCGTGAATTATCTGCATGCTCCCTAAACACAATTACAAGTGTTCTTGTAAGAGAGAAACAGGCAGTTTGGACATAAAAAAGTGATGGACACAGTGCACCCACAGGAAGGAGACTGAAGTGAGGCAGCTACAAACTAAGGAATGCCTCAAGCTTCAGGCCCTGGAAGAGGAACAACGGATTCTCCCCTAGAGCTTCCACAGGAGTTTAGCCCTGTGGACACCTTGGCTTTCTAGCCTTCAGAGCTGTGAGCAAGTAAATTTCTGTTTTAAGCCACCCAATTTGTGGTAATTTGTTATAGCAGCCCTAGGGACCTAATACAGATGGTGACTCACATGGCTGGCAAACTGCGCTATCATCCATGAGCTCATCTGGAACTGGGCAGAGGGCCTTTCCACACGGACCTCATATGGTGTGGTGTGGTAGCCCGGATCCAAGAGTGAGTGTCCCAAGAAAGCAAGGCAGAGGCTCTCTCGCTTTTTATGACATAGTCTTGGCATCACTTCTGCCAGTCATAGCCCCACATAGATTCAAGGGTAGGACGCAGATACCCACTTCTTTATGCGAGGAGTGTCAAAGTCACATTCAAAGTACATGTGAGATGGGAGGGATTGTTGCAGTTGGTTTTTAGAATGTATCACCTGCCATAAATGGAATTAGACGATACTGAAGATGAAGATGGTGGTGGTATCATTATGATGATAATGTTGATGGTGATGCTGGTGGTGGTGGTGGTGGTGATGGTGGTGATGATGATGGTGGTGGTATCACTGTGATGATAATGTTGATGGTGATGATGGTGGTGGTGGTGATGGTGGTGTTGATGGTGGTGAAGATGGTGGTGGTATCACTGTGATGATAATGTTGACAGTGATGATGATGGTGGCGCTGATGGCGGTTGTGAAGATGATGGTGTTGATGGTGATGGTGATGAAGATGGTGGTGGTATCATTATGATGATAATGATGGTGGTGGTGGTGATGGTGGTGATGATGATGGTGGTGATGATGGTGATGGTGGTGTTGATGGTGATGAAGATGGTGGTGGTATCATTATGATGATAATGTTGATGGTGATGGTGGTGGTGGTGATGGTGGTGGTGATGGTGTTGATGATGATGGTGGTGTTGATGGTGATGGTGATGAAGATGATGGTGGTGGTGATGATGGTGGTGATGGTGATGAAGATGGTGGTGGTATCATTGTGATGATCATGTTGATGGTGATAATGTTGACAGTGATGATGGCGGTGGAGTTGATGGCGGTGGTGAAGATGATGGTGGTGGTGGTGATGGTGGTGTTGATGGTGATGGTGATGAAATCATTGTGATGATAATGTTGATGGTGATGATGGTGGTGGTGATGGTGGTGGTGATGAAGATGGTGGTGGTATCATTGTGATGATCATGTTGACGGTGATAATGTTGACAGTGATGCTGGCGGTGGAGTTGATGGTGGTAGTGAAGATGATGCTGGTGGTGGCGATGGTGATGACTGATCATCTTAGTTGGGCAGAGAGGAAAGTATGGATGTGTGGGGTAAGGGGCAGTGAAAAGGTGAATGGACCTCAGAGCCTGGGGAGAGGAATCTTGATCTCAGGGTGACTGGAGCCCAGAGAACGGGATTCTTGAACCTGAGGTTATGGTGTAAGAAAGATTATTGTCAGTGGTGGGGACAGATATGAGAAGAGCGTAGAGGGGCTGAGGCGTGGCTCTTGCGTGGGAGGGAGACAGAGAATGACAGAGCAGGCTGTTGAGAGGAGCCCCTACACGGACCGAAACCAAGTCTGTGTAGGGAGGCGTGCCCGTGAGCCAGGAGGCGAAGACTTTAGGGAGCAGGGGCAGTGGCCTTTGGGTCTGAGGATGGCACCAATGGGAGGGTTCTCTACTACTGATATGAAGGGTAAGCTTCAGAGCTGGAGGCCTTTTGGGAGGGAGCGCTGTTCTGGAAGTGACGGTGAGGAGCAGGAGGGAGCAGTGTGAGTGGCAGAAGGGGCGTGGGAAAGGAATCAGGCCTGAGGGGAAGAGTGTTCCTAAGGAGATCAGATTTCATTTGGAGCCAGAAGGTGAATGTTTGCAGAAGTTGAGTTGAGGATCGAGGCGACTGCAGAGGATATGGGGATGTTTAGGTGGGGACGTAGAGCCCAGTGGGTTTAAGGACCCTGAGCAGGTGGGGATGGTCTGGGTGCCTGATGTGAACCAGGACAAAGAGCATGATGGCCTTAGATCTGAGGTGCCAGGGCGGAGAGCCGTGTTTGCCTGTGCCTGAGGGCAGGAGCAATGAGGGAGCAAGGGAGGAGGGAGGAGGGAGCAAGGGAGGAGGGAGGAGGGAGCAAGGGAGGAGGGAGGAGGGAGCAAGGGAGGAGGGAGGAGGGAGCAAGGGAGGAGGGAGGAAAGGCTGGGGGCCTTAACTAGAGCCCCAGAGCCCTGTCTACCACATGGGAGGTCAGGGGAGGCGCCCTGTATCCAGGAGGACTTGAAGCTCAGCAGATACTAGTCATTACTACTGTTGTTATTGGGGCTCCCCTAGTACCTCAGTTGGTAAAGAATCTGCCTTCAATGCAGGAGACCCTGGTTTGATTTCTGGGTTGGGAAGATCCGTTGGAGCAGGGATAGGCTACCCACTCCAGTGTTCTTGGGCTTCCTTGGTGGCTCAGCTGGTAAAGAATCTGCCCACAATGCGGAACACCTGGGTTCAATCCCTGGGTTGGGAAGATCCCCTGGAGAAGGGAAAGGTACCCACTCCAGGATTCTGGCCTGGAGAATTCCATGGCCTGTGTAGTCCACGCAGTCACAGAGTCTGACCTGACCGAGTGACTTTCACCTTCACTGTTGTTGTTATTTTCCTTCTATGAAAGCTGCTGGTTGTGCCAGTGGGGAGACCCTTCTCACATGATGTTGCAGTTATCTTTTTTCCTGGCTGCCCCATAGAGCTGTGAGCTCCTGGAGAGCCTCTGGTTGCCTTGGAATCCCCATTGCCTAGCACAGTATTTAGCCCAAGGGGTTTATCAACTGGTATGTATTGAGTAAAAAAGGCTCAGAGAGATATACTCACTTACCCAAGGTCACACAACGAAAATAGAACCTGGACTAATCACCAGGGCTCCTGATTCTCAGCACTCTTTGCAACTCCTGCCAGGCCTGAAGTCCTCTAATGCTTGTAACGGTTACTTTCCCCCTTGATCTCTTTCCCTTTAGCCCCACCTTTTTTTTTTTTTCCTGCGAGATCTGGAGCTCTGGCTGGAGTTTGAAGCCCAGAATCTCTATCAGTGTTCAAAGGCTCTCTCTTTTTGCTCATATGTAATCTTCAAAAAGCCCTTTTCTCCCACTGGTGATCTTCCCTGGGGGAACCCTGGTAAGGCCCTAAAATAGGAACTGCAGCCTGGCTAAATAGGGCTTTTCGGCTAATAGAATCAATGACTGGCAGGGTAGAAAACAGGAAAAGAGGTGGGTAGCTCTTTGTCAACCGTCTGCTCTTGGCACTGGGGGCTTCTTAAGTCCATTAGCCTCTGTTAATTTCTCCAGTGTTTGATGGTGAAGGAGAGGTAACTAGCTGGAAATAGTCTTTGAGTGGGTGATTCACACCCGAAACTGACAGGCTGAGATAAACCCATTTAGGGCAAGAAGAGCAGCATCTCCACCCATCCAGAAAATTTGAGGAGTGGGAGGAGAGAACCCCATGATCCAATGCCAACCTCTTGATCACGGATTCCCTCCTGAGATGCTGTCATCCGGGGGCTTAGCATAACCGCTTTAGAGCCGGGATTTGGAAAGTGGGGGGGTCACTGCTCTTCGATCAGCTCAGAAACAATGGGTTTCAAACCTCGATTTTCCCTTCTGAAAACTTCAGTGGCTGGACAGGCACTAGGGGCAGAGATGAGGATGAACAGAGAAGAGCACCTTCCCCTCCTGGAGATCAGTGTGTGTGTGTGTGGTGTGTGTGTGTGTACTATGTGTGGTGTGTGTGTATGTGGTGTGTGTGTGGTGTATGCGTATGTGTGTATATGTGGTGTGTGTGTGGTGTGTATGTGTGTGGTGTGTGTGTGTAGTGTGTGTGTACTGTGTGTGGTGTGTGTGTGTATACTAT
>SJYX01014344.1:26332-77075 GCA_006410675.1 Oreotragus oreotragus
ACATTACTTTGCTGACTAAGGTCTGTCTAGTCAAGGCTATGGTTTTTCCTGTGGTCATGTATGGATGTGAGAGTTGGACTGTGAAAAAGGCAGAGTGCTGAATGATTGATGCTTTTGAACTGTGGTGTTGGAGAAGACTCTTGAGGGTCCCTTGGACTACAGGGAGATCCAACCTGTCCATTCTGAAGGAGATCAGCCCAGGGATTTCTTTGGAAGGAATGATGCTAAAGCTGAAACTCCAGTACTTTGGCCACCTCATGTGAAGAGTTGACTCCCTGGAAAAGACTCTGATGCTGGGAGGGATTGAGGGCAGGAGGAGAAGGGGATGACAGAGGATGAGATGGCTGGATGACATTATTGACTCGATGGACGTGAGTCTGAGTGAACTTCGGGAGCTGGTGATGGACAGGGAGGCCTGGCATGCTGCGATTTATGGGATTGCAAAGAGTCGGACACGACTGAACGATTGAACTGAACTGAACTGAATGTCTGGGGCAACTGAAAGCAATTAGTAGGTTGGCGATAGAGGTGTCCAATATATTGCCTGTTCTATGAGTCTGAGTAGGCTCTGGGAGTTGGTGATGGACAGGGGAAGCCTGGTGTCCTGCAGTCCATGGGGTCGCAGAGAGTTAAGACACTGAGCGACTGAACTGAATGAGAAAGTTCCATATTACAAAGAACCCACTTGCATCTTTCTGAGCGACTTTTATGTGTCTCATTGGAAATACATGTAAATGAAAAATATGTTTATAGTTTTACGTATGTCTGGAACTCTGTAACTCTTTATCTATCTTTATATGCAGAAATCTATTTTGTCCATGGTTTTAAGATACACTGAACCTTCTAGGAAAGCAACTACTGGGTAAATCAATGATGGACTGTATTTTCTTGTTGTTGTTGTCCAAAACTTTGCCAAAAGTAGTTCACCATTCAGAAAATTATGTTGTGGATGGCAAGGCCGCTGCTGAATTTAAGATGCCGATACCTTCCCCCAGGTCCCAGTCTGTCTCTGCAGTTATAAATATAGAAAGGTGCTTACTTAGCCCTTATTTCAAAATGTCAACGATAGAGAAAAAATGTCAACAGTAGTCAGTTGAAAACTGTCTTATGTCTCCTAAATCCCAACCTGCTTATTAGAAAGAGGTGCAGACATCTTATCGATCCATGTGTCTTCCCCAAGTCATGTATGAGCAATTATTTATTGAAATATAATATTAAGATATCTCCTTTTTTGTCTTTAAAATATTCTATATCATTATCTTTAAAGTATATTTATTTAAAAAATTATGTGGATTGGTTGTACTATAACCTATAGGCAGTATGCGTACCTATACTAGCATACATAATACTATATATCCTACACTATGCTAGTTCATCACAGGAAATGAGGTGTTATAAAAGAATTGCTGTGAAAGGGGTATTTGGTCCTAAGAGAAAAATAAAGCCTGCTGCATAAGCTCTAGGGGCATACAGCTGGTTTATCAATACCACCTAAATCCTGCCTACATTTTCCTTCTTGGAGCTCTGACTCACATACAGCTGTACGGTCTTTGCTAGGTTGCTTCAGTTGTGTCCGATTCTTTGAGACCCTGTGGACTGCAGCCCGCCAGGCTCCTCTGTCCATGGGATTCTCCAGGCAGGAATACTGGAGCGGGTTGCTGCTTCCTTCTCCAGGGGACCTTCCGGCCCAGGGGCTGAACATCTCCTGCACTGTCAGGCAAGTCCTTTACCACTGACCTTTATCCATTCATTTGCTGACTCAACATAGATTAAGACCTGCTAGGTGCCAGGCGCATTGCTAGGCCCCCGTGGAGGAGCCTAGGTGGGTAGGAGTCAGGTAGGCAGAAGAAGGAAGCAGTTGTGGGCTGGGGGATGCAGCGGAGGGTTCAGTGGCAGGAACTAGCTTGGCAGGCCTGGATCTTGCTCTCTGCTCATTCTGGCTGGAATCCCTAGTGAGCGGGTGGGTGAGAGAGGAGGCTGTGGGGGGGGGAGGAGGTAGCCTCTGGTAGCGGTGCTGGACTGATGTGGTCAGTGCTGTGGCTTGGAGAGATCACTGACATTGAAACCTGGTGAATGATCGGTGAGGGCAAAGCTGAAGACTAAGAGACCAGGTCAGAAGCTCTTAGCCCAGCTAAGTAGTTCACTTCAGTTCAGGCACTCAGTCGTGTCCGACTCTTCACGACCCCATGAATCGCAGCACGCCAGGCTTCCCTGTTCATCACCATCTCCCGGAGTTCACTCAGACTCACATCCATCGAGTCAGTGATGCCATCCAGCCATCTCATCCTCGGTTGTTCCCTTCTCCTCCTGCCCCCAATCCCTCCCAGCATCAGAGTCTTTTCCAGGGAGTCAACTCTTCACATGAGGTGGCCAAAGTACTGGAGTTTCAGCTTTAGCATCATTCCTTCCAAAGAAATCCCAGGGTTGATATCCTTCACAATGGACTGGTCGGATCTCCTTGCAGTCCAAGGGACTCTCAAGAGTCTTCTCCAACACCACAGTTCAAAAGCATCAATTCTTTGGCGCTCAGCCTTCTTCACAGTCCAACTCTCACATCCATACATGACCACAGGAAAAACCATAGCCTTGACTAGGCGGACCTTAGTCGGCAAAATAATGTCTCTGCTTTTGAATATACTATCTAGGTTGGTCATAACTTTTCTTCCAAGGAGTAAGCGTCTTTTAATTTCATGGTTGCAATCACCATCTGCAGTGATTTTGGAGTCCAAAAAATTAAAGTCTGACACTGTTTCCACTGTTTCCCCATCTATTTCCCATGAAGTGATGGGACCAGATGCCATGATCTTCGTTTTCTGAATGTTGAGCTTTAAGCCAACTTTTTCACTCTCCTCTTTCACTTTCATCAAGAGGCTTTTTAGTTCCTCTTCACTTTCTGCCATAAGGGTGGTGTCATCTGCATATCTGAGGTTATTGATATTTCTCCCGGCAATCTTGATTCCAGCTTGTGTTTCTTCCAGTCCAGCGTTTCTCATGATGTACTCTGCATATAAGTTAAATAAGCAGGGTGACAATATACAGCCTTGACGTACTCCTTTTCCTATTTGGAACCAGTCTGTTGTTCCATGTCCAGTTCTAACTGTTGCTTCCTGACCTGCATACAGATTTCTCAAGAGGCAGGTTAGGTGGTCTGGTATTCCCATCTCTTTCAGAATTTTCCACAGTTTATTGTGATCCACACAGTCAAAGGCTTTGGCATAGTCAATAAAGCAGAAATAGATGTTTTTCTGGAACTCTCTTGCTTTTTCCATGATCCAGCGGATGTTGGCAATTTGATCTCTGGTTTCTCTGCCTTTTCTAAAACCAGCTTGAACATCACTAAGTTCACGGTTCACATATTGCTGAAGCCTGGCTTGGAGAATTTTGAGCATTACTTTACTAGCATGTGAGATGAGTGCAATTGTGTGGTAGTTTGAGCATTCTTTGGCATTGCCTTTCTTTGGGATTGGAATGAAAACTGACCTTTTCCAGTCCTGTGGCCACTGCTGAGTTTTCCAAATGTGCTGGCATATGGAGTGCAGCACTTTCACAGCATCATCTTTCAGTATTTGAAACAGCACGCAGTTCACTAATAATGCAAATATTTGTTGAGTGTCTCCCATATTGTAGTCACTGCCTGAAGTTAGAAGGCCTCAAAGACCCCAAAGTCAGCAGTCCGGTCACTTAGTTCCTAGAAACCCAGTGTGAGCCAGACTCGCCACAGGAATTAGGTCTCTGGGCCAAACCCACCCCTTGGCCTTCTGGGAGACCACATTCATTTACATTGCGAATCCAATGAGCAATTCCCTTCAAAAAGGCAGCAAAGAAAAGGCAGCAAAGGAGTCATCTGGCTCCTGGATGAACCTATATTTTGGATAATTTATTATTGTTCAGAAATACTTTCTAATTGACTGAATATTAATTAGCTGAAGCTCTGTGTAGATGAAGACGTTAAGCTGTCATTACACAAATGCTTGCTTGCGTTCCTATCCGCACGGTGCAGTCATCAGTTCTGACAGCCGAGAATCAGCCGCCGTGCTGGATAAAGTTCTCCTTGGAAGGGGAAGACGTTTGACCGTAAAGGCCAGTTAGTCACAAGGGTGATGCAGGGGCCTGCAGGCGAGCCGGTGTTTGGGGATGCTGGGGGAAGGGAGATGATTAGACACACAGTCCTTAGGGAAGAAAAGGGAGATTGTGAGTCTAGAGAAAGCTGAGTGAGCCCTTCCGGTAAAGGCTTCCTAGGCCCGCTTGCTCTCAGTCACTTACTCAATAATGGTAAATAGCATTTGCCATGCAGAGAAGAGGTCAAAAGAGATACAGCCCTGTCCTCGGGGAATTTATAATTTACTGGGGGATACGACGTTCAACAGCTGATTAGACAAATGCTTATTTGATTACAACTGTGATAAATGTCATTAAAGGAAAGTTCAGGACGATATATGAGAGGGAATCACTATTTGATGGAATGTGATTTTTGGGGTGGCCTTTCTTAAGAAAGTGATGTTTGAAATGAGACTTGAGAACAAGCATAAATGGTAGCTCCGGAAACCTGGGCTTGACCCCTGGGTCAAGAAGATCCCCTGGGGAAGGAAATGGCTACCCACCCCAGTATTCTTGTCTGGAAAATCCCATGGACCGGGGAGCCTGGTGGGCTTCATTCCACGGGATCCTAAGGAGTTGGAGACAACTAAGAGGCTAACACTTTTTTTCTTGAGAAAGGGGTGTTTGAGATGAGACTGGAGACCAGGTATGAATAGGCGATAGCAAGGGATGGGGGGGGGGTGCAGTGGGGTGGAGGGAACAGCGTCTGCAAAGGCTCAGAGTTGGACCAGCAGAGGAGGCCCACCAAGGTCACGTGTATACAGCAAAGAAGCCGGGAAGCTGGAAGAAGGGGCGCCTGTAGGTGCATCTCCNAGGTATGAATAGGCGATAGCAAGGGATGGGGGGGGGGTGCAGTGGGGTGGAGGGAACAGCGTCTGCAAAGGCTCAGAGTTGGACCAGCAGAGGAGGCCCGCCAAGGTCACGTGTATACAGCAAAGAAGCCGGGAAGCTGGAAGAAGGGGCGCCTGTAGGTGCATCTCCAACCCTGCTGTCAGATGACTCAGGCAGGAGTCAATACTTTGGCAAATAAAAGGGTTGAACTAGACTGTTTAAACATATGTATTTTTACTTTAGATCTGTAACTAGGTTATATCTTGAGTATTAACTCTTATTTCTTAGCATGGTTGCCTAGGAGTGCTCTGCTGAGGATTCTGAGGCTGTCTCCAGGTTAGTGCCAAAGAAAGGCGTGGTTGATCAGTGAGGATTTTTGTGGGTAAGGGGAAGAAATTGGTGGCTTCATCGTTGTCCAGTAGCTCAGTCATGCCCAACTATTTGTGACCCCGTGAACTGTAGCACGCCATGCCTCCCTGTCCTTCACCATCTCTCAGGGCTTGCTCAAACTCATGTCCAGTGAGTCAGTGATGTCATCCAACCATCTCATCCTCTGTCGTCCCCTTCTCCTCCTGCCCACAGTCTTTCCCAGCATCAGGGTCTTTTCCAGTTAGTCAGTTCTTCCCATCATGTGGCCAAATTATTGGAGCTTCAGCTTCAGCATCAGTCCTTCCAATGAATATTCAGGGTTGATTTCCTTTAGGATTGACTGGTTTGATCTCTTTGCAGTCCAAGGGACTCTCAAGAGTCTTCTTCAACACCACAGTTCAAAAGCATCAATTCTTGGTAGCTTAACAGGTCATTAATTGCTGTCTTATTTACTAGCTCTATTAACAAACCACTCTAAAATTTAGTAGTGTCAAATAATTATTTTTATTGTGCTGCCAGACTCTGTGGGCCGGGAACTTGTGGGGAAATCTGTGACCTGTCTTCTCAGCCTCTTGACACTCTCCTTTGCAGAGCAAAAGTTTTCAAGTTTTTAATTCCAGTGAAGTCAAGCATATCAACTGCATCTCTCACGGATCGTGACTTTGGTATTGTATCTACAAAGTCACTGTCACATCCAAGGCATTTAGGAGAGCAGTTAATTTTATTAAACTTATATCCTGTAATCTTGCTATAATCACTTATTAGGTCCTTTTCTGATGACAGACATAGTAACAGGTGTGAGGTTATACGACCCCAACCACTGCATACACTTTGAAAGCAATTGTGTGGATTTGCTGTTTGCTATTTGGTTGTTGTTATGTGTGTGAGACCTAAAAGCAAGTAAACAGAAATTCTAATTCCTAAAATTTAAAACATATTTTAAAGAAGACAAAAAAATGGAAGGATTTTTGAGGAAAGAGTGTTTAATGTAGCCAATAACTTAAAAACAGTTCTTGAAAGAAGACTCTGCCCTCCTCTTGTTCTTGTAAGAGGCAACAATGATGTTGACATGTTCTTAGCAAGCTCATCTTGAACACATTACGTCTGCCACAAAAGCTACCCCACATCCTTTGAAAGTGGATCCAGCTGAGGGTGTGGCTGCCTTAGGTTAAGCTTCTTGAAGCAGGCTCTGAGAAGGAGATCAACAAGGAGACAGTATCGGTTCCATTTAGCTCTTGGGAATGACGTCTGGGAGACAGAGAGAGAAGCAGGACTAGGCAGAGGCAGGAATTGAACTGCAGAGACTTCAGCTCATTCAGCAGAAAGCTCCGGAGCCGAGAGGGCCCTTCAGAGTTGTTCTCAGTTGAGGTAAAGGGTCCAGGTCTTTGTAGCCTCATATGGAAGTGGTCTGCTTCCAGGAGAGAACATCACCTTGGGTGAGTCAGTTCACTTCGGCTAAGGGCAGTTCCTGGAGAAGGATGCTTTGTGAGCCTCCAGCAGTGGACATTCTCAGAGGGAGCTAGGGCAGTGCCTTGGTCCCAGAGGGGCATGTGGGAGGCACATCATAGTGTCCACTATTGCTGTGAAGAGGGTCTTGCCATGGGAAGACAATTGTGATGAATCTGCCATCCATTTGGGAAGAAACTAACAAGGGTGTGAGGCTCATAAAGACAAGAACCAGGTCTGATGTGTCTTTCAGTTGAATTTAGCCCCACAGTTTCATGAATGTGAATGCCCAGAGGACTTCTTTTTAGCATGAATGAATGAAGGAAGGGATCTGAAGATAGAATTAAGTCATGTTGAATAATTTTTCTGCAGGTCACAGCTTCCTTGTGGAAGGAAAAGCAATCCAAGTGTTATAGTCCTGTTTCTAGTGCCCATTAGTTCCTGTTTATGTTTATTCATTTACCCATTCGTCACTTAGCATTCATTGAGCAGCTGCTGTATTCCAAGCTCTATGCCAGGTACTCTAGATGCCAGGACTGAGGATCTCAGAGTCTAGTAGGGTGAAACCACATCACCAATAAAGGTGATCCATCATGGAGTTTTAGAAGACAAATACACAAAACTCAGGGGAGCACTGAGCAGGAGAGAGTGAGTCTTCCTGGGAAAGTGGTATCTTGAAGAAAGGATATTGGAATAGGGTTTTGAAGTATGAATAGGAGGTTACCAGGCAAGATAAGGATTATTGTATTAATATTACTGCGCACACTCTAATCCAGGCCAATCCAGGCTATTTTATACTTTCACCGCAACCAACAAAGGGTTAGGGTTAGACGACTGAGTAACTTTGGAAATGAGATGATTAGTCTCTAGCAACGTCTGGGACTTTCATGGCAGGAGCACCGGGGATCTATGGAGAGGAATGTGCTTTACATGGAATTGGTTTGTTTTAGCTCAGGTGTCCCCTGCTGCACTGTATTGCTCTTCTTCAATATGATTCAAGCCCAAATCACCGAGGACATAGATTAAAATTTCATGGTGATTGAAAAGCCTCTTTCTTCCATCCATGCCTTTTCCCCAGGACTTAGCATTTAATTAGCCAAACATTCATTATCCAGGGAGTTCCAAAGTTTCCAGTGTACGCATCGACCCAAAAAAGAAACCAGAATCATATTTTAAAAGTCACGGTTGCAGTTGTTTTTGGTGAATTACCATTTATACATTTTCCATCTGTGAGTATTTTTCTGGAGTACCACCTGTTTTCTCCCCACTTTGGTAGTAGAGAATCCAACAGATCATATCTCAGAATAAATGCATTTTATCTATAGTAGTTTTCCACATTTTTTAAAGTCACAAAATAATCTTCCATAAATACAAATCAGCCTTGGAGCCTCAAATAGACATGGACATTAAAAAAAAAATTTTTTTCCCCCAAATCTCTCATGAGAAGCCTAGAAAATCAATTGAGAGAGAGAAACTCAAAGCGACAGTGAAGATGATGAGAAACCTAAGATGAGAGACACAGCTTGTACTAAGGGCATTTGGATAAACTCCAGAGGAGAAAAGGAGTGAATGCGCAAAGTCGTGCGAAATTCTGTCTTTGAATCCGAGGGACCTGGACTTCAAATTTCCTCTGTGCTCCTTGTTGAGACCTTAAATCTGTTACTCACTGTCTCTGACTCTGCGTTTTCACATCTATAATAGGGGATAATGATGCTTACTGCAAAGTTGAGGTTTGATGGAACGATGCCTGGTGCACTGTGCCTGCCCACTCAGTGTTTGCTTTCTTCCTATTTGGGTCACTTTCTGTGCTCAGTTCCTGGGGGTGAAAACTACCTCTTCCCTCTCAGCAAGCGACTCTGGTTGGATAAGACCAAAGGCTTCTGGGATTGCATTTCTTAGAAATATGCAGGAGGTACAAAAACTCCAGAATAAAGAGAGCATCTTCTGGATGGTTCAGTTTTGTACTTTGGCAGCTCATTTAAACCTAAATTTCAAATTAAAATAAACATGCACAGGCTGTAATGTAGAGGACAAATTCCACGTGTTTCATTTTAAAAACCCCATTTCAAAAGAAGCTCTTGCACTAGAGCTAATCAATGAATATAGTAAAGTTGCAGGATATAAAATCAACACACAGAAATCCCTTGCATTCCTATACACTAACAATGAGAAAGTAGAAAAAGAAATTAAGGAAACAATTCCATTCATCATTGCAACGAAAAGAATAAAATACTTAGGGATATGTCTACCTAAAGAAACTAAGTTTCTTTTATAGTGTTTTATAGTTTTATATATATATATATAAAACTATAAAATGCTGATGAAAGAAATCAAAGAGGACACTAATGGATGGAGAAATATACCATGTTCATGGAGTGGAAGAATCAATATAATGAAAATGAGTATACTACCCAAAGCAATCTACAGATTCAATGCAAACCTTATCAAGCTACCTGCGGTATTTTTCACAGAACTAGAATAAATAATTTCAAGATTTGTATGGAAATACAAAAAACCTTGAATAGCCAAAGCAATCTTGAGAAAGAAGAATGGAACTGGAGGAATCAACTTGCCTGACTTCAGGCTCTACTACAAAGCCACAGTCATCAAGCCAGTATGGTACTGCCACAAAGACAGAAATATAGATTAATGGAACAAAATAGAAAGCCCAGAGATAAATCCACACACCTATGGACACCTTATCTTTGACAAAAGAGGCAAGAATATACAATGGAGTAAAGACAATCTCTTTAACAAGTGGTGCTGGGAAAACTGGTCAACCACTTGTAAAAGAATGAAACTAGATCACTTTCTAACACCACACACAAAAATAAACTCAAAATGGATTAAAGATCTAAATGTAAGACCAGAAACTATAAAACTCCTAGAGGAGAACATAGGCAAAACACTCTCNAAGACAGTATGGTACTGGCACAAAGACAGAAATACAGATCAATGGAACAAAATAGAAAGCCCAGAGATAAATCCACACACCTATGGACACCTTATCTTTGACAAAGGAGGCAAGAATATACAATGGACTAAAGACAATCTCTTTAACAAGTGGTGCTGGGGAAACTGGTCAACCACTTGTAAAAGAATGAAACTAGATCACTTTCTAACACCACACACAAAAATAAATCCTCTGTCTTTTCTATATCAGCTTGAACACTTCGAGGTTCTCAGTACATGTACTGTTAAATCCTGGCTTGGGGCATTACTTTGCTAGCATGTGAATGAGTACAATTGTGTGGTAGTTTGAACATTCTTTGGTATTGCCTTTCTTAGGGATTGGAATGAAAACTGACTTTTCCAGTCCTGTAGCCACTGCTGAATTTTCCAAATTTGCTGGCATATTAAGTGCAGCACTTTCACAGGATCATCTTTTAGGACTTGAAACAGTTCAACTGAAATTCCATCACCTCCACTAGCTTTGTTCATAGTGATGCTTCCTAAGGCCCACTTGACTTTGCTTTCCAGGATGTCTGTCTCTAGGTGAGTGACCACAACATCGTGGTTTTCTGGGTCATGAAGATCTTCTTCTGTGCATTCCTGTCACCTCTTCTTAATACCTTCTGCTTCTGTTAGGGCCATACCATTTCTATCCTTTATTGTGCCCATCTTTGCAAGAAATGTTAACTCTCATTAATCTGTAGGACAGGTGTTTAGAACCTAAGCAGTATGATCACATCCTGAGGGTAGAGGATCTACGATCTGGTTCTGCTCTAAAACACAGGGCTGGACCCAGCCTGGGCACCTAAATCTCTTGACCCCAATTTCTTTATTCCCCAAATGGGCAAAACTTATGCTGATTACTACCTACAGTTACATCAGCCCTAGGGAACTAATAGAGGTAATAATAATATGATAGAGTCATTCACTGGAGGAATGAGATATTATAAAAATCTGAAGAATCTAGAACACTTGAAATTATTGTAGATTTAATGGGCACTGTGGAGTTTGCAGAGGAAATCACTTGTAGTTGGATGAAACATGGACGACTTTTTATGACTTCATGATGTTGGCCAAGTCACTTATTTCTGAGCTCAGTAAAATGATTTCATCTATAAAGTGAGAATGATGAAACCTATTCCCTAGAGTTACGGTGTGTGGACTACTGTACACACAGCGACTTTGTACACAGTGTATACTCACATCACAGTAATTCCCTTCCTTCTCTCTCCTTTGTCCTTCTTATTAACTGATCTATCTCATGAAGAGAGATGGATTAATTAATAATTAATTAATTAGAGAATCTGATGAAGCATGGGACTGTGGATCCTATTTATAGATCATTAATTTGTTGGCTTTTGGGAAATTCTTTAATACTGTTTGTCAAATCCGTCTTTCGTCAATTTTAAAATGTAGCCTTCTCTTCCCAATATAATTTGTTACACATGTTTAGTTTGTGTTTTGACATGATCTGAAGAAACAATGGGATTTATCACAACATTTGGATATACACCACGGCTTTTCTTGCCCAGCAGCTCTAAGATAATTTAAATATTTGTTCTGTTTTGATTATTAATTATTTATCTTATTATCAAAAATAACTTGTGTCCATTTCCAATGAATATAGTAAAAATGATGTAAGGAAATAAATAGAAGGAAAGTGGCAAGAATGTACCAAGAATTGGTGATTGGAGGATCACCAATATTGTATTTAATACTGAATATTATATTTCAGGACAGTAGTCATGTATGGATGTTAGAGTTGGACCATAAAGAAGGCTGAGTCTTGAAGAACTGATGCCTCCAACTTGTGGTGCTGGAGAAGACTCTTGTGAATCCCTTGGATTGCAAGGAGATCCAACCAGTCCATCCTAAAGGAAATAAACCCTGAATATTCACTGGAAGGACTGATGCTGAAGCTGAAACTCCAGTACTTTGGCCACCTGATGTGGAGAACCGCCTCACTGGAAAAGACCCTGATGCTGGGAAAGATGGAAGGCAGGAGGAGAAGGGGGCAACAGAGGATGAGATGGTTGGATGGCATCACCGACTCAACGGACACGAGTTTGAGCAAACTCTGAGAGATGGTGAAGGTCAGGGAAGCCTGACATGCTGCAGTCCATGGGGTTGTGGGTTGCGAAGAGTTGGCCATGACTGAAGCGACTTAGCTTCTAAGATGGAAATCCACAGGCATCAGAGCACAACATGTAAACTTTCAGTTTGACTTCATCCAGTCCAGTTTAATTGCACACCGTTGAATTTCAGTCAGTTCAGCTGACCTCAGCTCCCGCCACCTGAANGGGTTGCGAAGAGTTGGCCATGACTGAAGCGACTTAGCTTCTAAGATGGAAATCCACAGGCATCAGAGCACAACATGTAAACTTTCAGTTTGACTTCATCCAGTCCAGTTTAATTGCACACCGTTGAATTTCAGTCAGTTCAGCTGACCTCAGCTCCCGCCACCTGAAGGAGGACTAGCCAGGTCATAGGAGAGAGTGCTGAGGTGAGCGAGCCTGGCTTTTGTCTTCAGGGCACAGCCTTCTCCTAGAAGAACAGAGGCACACACAACACCTGCGTGGAGGAGAGAATGGAAGCAGGGCTTTCCAGGGACTCAGAGCAGCAGAGACTCTGTGGAAGTGTTCTTCTTAAGTTCACAGAGATAGGGTGCCCTTCTGTGGAATGGTCCCTGCCCTCTTATTTATGATTGTGGAATTTTCAATTACACTACACTTCAAAAAATATTTTTCCTGAGGGTTAATGTTTACGTTTACAAATGTGTACAGCCTAACTAACAGTTTAAATGGAATTTTTAATGTATTCTATGAACCACTGGCTTGTTTGAATATTTTATCAATTCACCCTCATCTTGGGTTGTATATAGTGTGATAATTAGAAATAGAATTAGAAAGGACTGTGCATTTTGAGATGTTCATTTCAGGATGCAAAATGCTAGTTGTTTAACTGCTGCCTTATCAATGGTGTGTTGTGCCAAGTGAGTGATTAGGGGGTGAGAGATTTCTAGAGACTTTAAATAAATATACACATTTAATAAAAGAATGGATGAGGTCCAGAGTTAGCTGACATCACAGAGAACATGCAGGTGTGGGGCCAGGGCAGCTGTTGTCTGTCCACTCTCTGCTCAGTTTCCTTACTTCTCTCATCAGCATCAATTCTTCTTGGGTCTTGGCCCAGGTTTAGAACTGCAGGCTTGACAAGCCAACAGCTGGGCAGTGTGGAACTGACTGAGAACATGAATCATGGTTGGGTGAGTGCTTCGTTCAGGTAGTTGGTGTCATTTCTGGTGAAGGTGTGCTCAGGCTGAGAACATAGGCAAAACACTCTCCGACATACATCACAGCAGGATCCTCTATGATCCGCCTCCCAGAATACTGGAAATAAAAGCAAATATAAACAAACGGGATCTAATAAAAATTAAAAGCTTCTGCACAACAAAGGAAACTATAAGCAAGGTGAAAAGACAGCCCTCTGAATGGGAGAAAATAATAGCAAATGAAGCAACTGACAAACAACTAATCTCAAAAATATACAAGTAACTTATACAGCTCAATTCCAGAAAAATAAACGACCCAATCAAAAAATGGGCCAAAGAACTAAATAGACATTTCTCCAAAGAAGGCATACCACAACTTCTTTATCCATTCATCTGTCGATGGACATGTGGGTTGCTTCCATGTTCTAGCTATTGTAAATAGTGCTGGAATGAACAGTGGGATACACATGTGTCTCTTTCAATTTTGGTTTCCTGAGTATATGCCTAGGAATGGGATTGCTGGGTCATATGGTGGTTTTATTCCTAGTTTTTTAAGGATTCTCCATACCATCTTCCATAGTGGCTGTATCCTAGTTTTTTAAGGATTCTCCATACCATCTTCCATAGTGGCTGTATCAGTTTACATTCCCACTAACAGTGCAAGAGTGTTCCCTTTTCTCCACACCTTCTCCAGCATTTACTGTGTATAGACTTTTGACGAGGGCCACCAGTGTGAGGTATGTGGTTTTGATTTGCATTTTTCTAATAATAATGAGCAAAATTGAGCATTTTTTCCTGTGTTTGTTAGCCATCTGTATGTCTTCTTTGGAGAAATGTCTGTTTAGGTCTTTTTCCCACATATTATTTGGTTGTTTGTTTTCCTGGTATTGAGTTGTATGAGCTGCTTGTATATTTTGGAAATTTATTTTTGGTCAGTTGTTTCATTTTCTATAATTTTATCCCATTCTGAGGTTTATCTTTTTACCTTGATTATAGTTTCCTTTGCTATGCAAAAGCTTTTAAGTTTAATCAGGTCCCACTTGTTTACTTTTATTTCCGTTACTCTAGAAGGTGGGTCATAGAGGATCTTGCTTTGATTTATGTCACTGAGTGTTCTGCCTATGTTTTCCTCTAAGAGTTTTAGTTTCTGGTCTTACATTTAGGTCTTTAATCCATTTTGAGTTTATCTTGTGTATAGTGTTAGAAAGTGTTCTAATTTCATTCTTTTACATGTAGCTGTCGGGTTTTCCCAGCACCATTTATTGAAGAAGCTGTCTTTACCCCATTGTATATTCTTGCCTCCTTTGTCAAAGATAAAGTACCCATAGGTGCATGGGTTTATTTCTGGGCATTCTATCTTGTTCCATTGGTCTATATTTCTGTTTTTGTGCCAGTACCATACTGTCTTGATGACTGTAGCTTTGTAGTATAATCTGAAGTCAGGAAGGTTGATTCCTCCAGCTCCATTCTTCTTTCTCAAGACTGCTTTGGCTATTTGGGGTCTTTTGTGTTTCCATATGAATTGTGAAAATTTCTGTTCTAGTTCTGTGAAAAATGCCACTGGTAATTTGAGAGGGATCCCATTGAATCTGTAGATTGAATTTGTTAGTATAGTCAATTTCACAATATTGATTCTTCCTACCCAGGAACATGGTAAATCTTTCCATCTGTTTATGTCATGTTTGATTTCTTTCATCAATGTCTTATAATTTTCTGTGTACAGTTCTTTTGCATCCTTCAATAAGTTTATTCCTAGATATTAATTATTTTTGTGGCAGTGGTGAATGGGATTGATTCCTTAATTTCTCTTTCTGATATTTCATTGTTAGTATATAGAAATGCAAGTGACTTCTGTGTATTGATTTTGTATCCTGCAACTTTGCTAAATTCACTGATTAGCTCTAGTAATTTTCTGATACTGTCTTTATGGTTTTCTATGTACAGTATCATGTCATCCACAAACAGTGGGAGCTTTACTTCTTCTTTTCTGATCTGAATTCCTTTTATTTCTCTTTCTTCTCTGATTGCTATAGCTAGTACTTCAAGAACTATATTGGATAATAGTGGTGAAAGTAGACATCCTTGTCTTGTTCCTGATCTTACGAAGAATGCTTTCAGTTTCTCACCATTGAGAATAATGTTTGCTGTAGGCTTATCACATATGGCCTTTACTATGTTGCAGTAGTTACCTTTTATGTCCATTTTTGAAGAGTTTTAATCATAAATGGGTGCTGAATTTTGTCAAAGGCTTTTTCTGCATCTACTTGATTAGCATATGGTTTTTAATTTCAATTTGTTAATATGGTATATCACATTGATTTACTTGCATATATTGAAGAATCCTTGCATCCCTGGAATAAATCCAACTTGATCATGGTGCTTTTTGATGTTTCGCAGAATTCTGCATGCTAAAATTTTGTTGAGGATTTTTGGATCTATGTTCATCAGTAATACTGGCCTGTAGTTTTCTTTTTTTGTGTTGTCTTTGGCTGGTTTTGGTATCATGGTGATGGTGGCCTCTGCAGTTTTTTGAAAGAGTTTTAGAAGTATAGGCATTATCTCTTCTTTAAATGTTTGATAGAATTATCCTTTGAAGCCATATGGTCCTGAGCTATTGTTTTCAGTCTCAGTGGTTGTAATTGGGTTGTTTATAATTTCTTTCTTCCTGGTTCAGTCTTGGAAGATTGAACTTTTCTAAGAATCTGTCCATTTCTTCCAGGTTATCTATTTTTTTGCTATATAGGTGTTCCTAGTAGTCGCTTATAATCCTTTGACTTTATGCATCGTCTGTTGTAACCATTCCTTTTCATTTCTAATTTTGTTGATTTGATCTTTCTCTCTTTTTTTCTTGATGAGTCTGGCTGAAGATCTGTCAGTTTTATTTATTTGTCAGTTTTTTTCTCCGAGAAATAGCTTCTAGTTTTATTAATCTTTACTATTGTTTCTTTCATTTCTTTTTCATTTATTTCTGCTCTGAAATTTATGATTTCTTTCCTTCTAATCATTTTATGTTCTTTTGTTCTTATTTTTCCAGTTGTTTTAGGCATAAGGTTAGGTTGTCTGTTTGATGTTTTTCTTGTTTCTTGAGGTAGGATTGTATTGCTATAAACTTCCCTCTTAGAACCGCTTTTGCTGCATCCCATAGTTTATGAGTTGTCGTGTTTTAATTGTCATTTGTTTCTAAAAATTTTTTTCATTTTCCTTTTGATTTCTTCAGTAACATGTTGGTCATTTAGAAACATGTTTAATCTCCATGTGTTTGTGTTTCTTACAGTATTTTTCTTGTGATTGAGATCTAGTCTCATAGCATTATGGTCAAAGAAGCTGCTTGATACAATTTCAATTTTTTTGAACTTACTGAGGTTTGATTTGTCACCAACATGTGCTCTATCCTGGAGAATGTTCCACGTGCACTTGAAAAGAAGGTGTATTCTTCTTCATTTGGATGGAATGTCCTGAAAGTATCAGTGAAATCCATCTCATCTAATGTATCATTTAAGAGTTATGTTTCCTTATTGATTTCCTGTTTTGATGATCTGTCCATTGCTGTGAGTGGGATGTTAAAATCTCCTACTATATTGTATTACTGTCAATTTCTCCTTTTATGTCTGTTAGTGTATGTCTTCTGTATTGAGATGATCCTATGTTGGGTGCATAAGTCAGTTCAGTTCAGTTACTCAGTCATGTCCAGTTCCTTGCGACCCCATGAATCACAGCACGCCAGGCCTCCCCGTCCATCACCAACACCCAGAGTTCACTCAAACTCATGTCCATCAAGTCAGTGATGCCATCCAGCCATCTCATCCTCTGTTGTCCCCTTCTCTTCCTGCCCTCAATCCCTCCCAGCATCAGAGTCTTTTCCAATGAGTCAACTCTTTGCATCAGGTGGCCAAAGTACTGGAGTTTCAGCTTCAGCATCAGTCCTTCCAGTGAACATCCAGGACTGATCTCCTTTAGGATGAACTGGTTGGATCTCCTTGCAGTCCAAGGGATTCTCAAGAGTTTTCTCCACCACCACAGTTCAAAAGCATCAATTCTTGAGCGCTCAGCTTTTTTCACAGTCCAACTCTCACATCTGTACAGGACCACTGGAAAAACCATAGCCTTGATTAGACGGACCTTTGTTGTTAAAGTAATATCTCTGCTTTTTAATATGCTATCTAGGTTGGTCATAACTTTCCTTCCAAAGAGTAAGCGTCTTTTAATTTCATGACTGTAATCACCATCTGCAGTGATTTTGGAGCCCCCAAAATAAAGTCTGACACTGTTTCCCCATCTATTTCCCATGAAGTGATGGGACTAGATGCCATGATAGATATTCACAATTGTTATGTCTTCTTCTTGGATTGATCCCTTGATCATTTGTTGTGACCTTCCTTATCTCTTGTAATATTCTTTATTTTAAAGTCTATTTTGTCTGATATGAGGATTGCTACTCCAGCTTTCTTTTGCTTCCCATTTGCATGGAATATATTTTTCCTTCCTCTCACTTTCAGTCTATATGTGTCTTTAGGTCTGGAGTGTGTTTCTTGCAGACAGCATATATATCAGTCTTGTTTTTGTATCCATTCAACCTGTCTGTGTTTTCTGGTTGGAGCATTTAATCCATTTACATTCAAAGTAATTATTGATATATATGTTCCTATTGTCATTTTCTTAATTGTTTGGGGTTGATTTTGTATGGCCAAAGTACTGGAGTTTCAGCTTCAGCATCAGTCCTTCCAGTGAACATCCAGGACTGATCTCCTTTAGGATGAACTGGTTGGATCTCCTTGCAGTCCAAGGGATTCTCAAGAGTTTTCTCCACCACCACAGTTCAAAAGCATCAATTCTTGAGCGCTCAGCTTTTTTCACAGTCCAACTCTCACATCTGTACAGGACCACTGGAAAAACCATAGCCTTGATTAGACGGACCTTTGTTGTTAAAGTAATATCTCTGCTTTTTAATATGCTATCTAGGTTGGTCATAACTTTCCTTCCAAAGAGTAAGCGTCTTTTAATTTCATGGCTGTAATCACCATCTGCAGTGATTTTGGAGCCCCCAAAATAAAGTCTGACACTGTTTCCCCATCTATTTCCCATGAAGTGATGGGACTAGATGCCATGATAGATATTCACAATTGTTATGTCTTCTTCTTGGATTGATCCCTTGATCATTTGTTGTGACCTTCCTTATCTCTTGTAATATTCTTTATTTTAAAGTCTATTTTGTCTGATATGAGGATTGCTACTCCAGCTTTCTTTTGCTTCCCATTTGCATGGAATATATTTTTCCTTCCTCTCACTTTCAGTCTATATGTGTCTTTAGGTCTGGAGTGTGTTTCTTGCAGACAGCATATATATCAGTCTTGTTTTTGTATCCATTCAACCTGTCTGTGTTTTCTGGTTGGAGCATTTAATCCATTTACATTCAAAGTAATTATTGATATATATGTTCCTATTGTCATTTTCTTAATTGTTTGGGGTTGATTTTGTAGATCTTTTTTCTTCTATTTCTTGACTTTATAAGTCCAGTTAACTTTTGTTGTAAAACTGGTTTGGTGGTACTGAATTCTCTTCATTTTTGCTTGTCTGCAAAGCTTTTGATTTCTCCATCAATTTTGAATGAGATCCTTGCCAGTTACAGAAATCTTGGTTGTAGATTTTTTCCATTTCAGTACTTTAAATATATCCTGCCATTCACTTCTTGCCTGTAGAGTTTCTGCTGAAAGATTAGCATTAAGCATATGAGGTTTCCCTTTTATGTTACTTGTTGCTTTTCCTTTGCAGCTTTTGATATTCTTTCTTTGTGTTTAGTCGTTGTTAGTTTGATTAGTATGTGTCTTGGTGTGTTTCTCCTTGGGTTTATACTGTATGGGACTCTTTGTGGCTCTTGGACTTGAAAGACTCTTTCCTTTTCCATGTTGGGGGAATTTTCAACTATAATCTCTTTAAAATTTTTCTCATACCTTCCTTTTTCTCTTCTTCTTGGACTACTATAATTGGAATGTTGGTACATTTGATATTGTCCCAGAAGTCTCTGAGACTATCCTCAGTTCTTTTCATTCTTTTTACTTTATTCTGCTCTTCAGAAGTTATTTCCACCATTTTATCTTCCAGCTCACTGATTCATTCATCTGCTTCAGATATTCTGTTAGTGATTCCTTCCAGAGTATTTTTAATTTCAATAATTGTGTTGTTTGTCTCTGTATGTTTGTTCTGTAATTCTTCTAGGTCTTTGTAAACTGATTCCTGCATTTTCTCCATTCTGTTTTCAAGGTTTTTGATCATCTTTACTATCATTATTCTGAATTCTTTTTCAGGTAGTTTGCCTGTTTACCCTTCATTTATTTGGACTTCTGTGTTTCTAGTTTATTTCTTCATTTGTGCAGTATTTCTCTGCCTTTTCATTTTTATTATTATTATTTTTAAATTTATTGTGTTTGAGGTATCCTTTTCCTAGGCTTCAAGGTTGAATTCTTTCTTCCTTTTGGTTTCTGCCCTCTAAGGTTGGTCCAGTGGTTTGTGTAAGCTTCTTATACGGTTAGATTTGTGCTGAGTTTTTGCTTATTTGTTTGTTTGTTTTTCCTCTGATGGGCAAGGCTGAGTGAGGTGGTAATCCTGTCTGCTGATGATTGGGTTTGTATTTTTGTTTCATTTGTTGTTTAGATGAGTTGTCTTGCACAGGGTGCTACTGGTGGTTGGGTGATACCAGGTCTTGTATTCAAGTGGGTTCCTTTGTGTGAATTCTCACTATTTGATACTCCCCAGGTTAGTTCTCTGGTAGTTGAGGGTCTTGGAATCAGTGCTCCCACTCCAAAGCCTCGGGGATTGATCTCTGGTAGGGAAAAAAGATGGCACAAGTGGTTTGTTATGGCATTGAATGAGATTAAAACAAATACCCAAAAAGGAGAAACCAAAGATGAACCCCAGACAAATGGCTGTTACAAAATCAAGCAAATAATAATTAAAATAATGGAATATACACATATACATGTACACCTATGCTGCTGCTGATAAATCGCTTTAGTCATGTCTGATTCTGTGCGACCCCATAGATGGCAGCCCACCAGGCTCAGCCGTCCCTGGGATTCTCCAGGCAAGAACACTGAGTGGACTGCCATTTCCTTCTCCAATGTATGAAAGTGGAAAGTGAAAGTGAAGTTGCTCAGTCATGTCGGACTCTTCATGACCCCATGGACTGCAGCCTACCAGGCTCCTCCGTCCATGGGATTTTCCAGGCAAGAGTACTGGAGTAGGTTGCCATTGCCTTCTCCAATATACACCCGTAAACAATGTTAAAACAGTCCAACAAAAATAAAGTGCAGTAGAGTGACCCAGTAAACAAAGGAGATCAAAAATTTTATTTACCAGTTAAAAGTAAAACTAACGAACGCACAAATTGTAGAACAGAACTAAAGCAATGTTGCAAGTGGGGAATAAAGCAATGAAAACCAAACTAACAAATATGTTGAGAGGAAAGAAAAGAAAGACAGACTAGATATGCAAAGTTAAATAGAGGTAGATTAAGAATATTTATATACATTAAAAATTAATTGCAAGGGGGAAAGAACTATAGGAAGCACAAACAAAGGAATAAATGTATAAAAAATATAATAGGTTTAAAAAATTAAAATTAAAAAAAAGAAGGAAACCACAGAACTGCAAAAGCCCAATGTAGAGGCAGAGGTTTATAACAACAACAACAACAAAATGTGAATGAGAGAAAAAAGCTCAAACACTTAATTAGATTTCATAATGCCAATAAAACTGACAACTACAATGGGGGGTGGGGTGGGTATCCAAAAGGATATACAGAACAAATCAGAACATAAGAACATAAGGATAATAATATTTTTTTGTGAGTCATTGCTGTCACTATTCCTTTCTCTCACTGGGAGTCACGGTACACCTCACCTCCCTAGGATGCCCTCCAACACTGTGCTGATCTCTGGACCTGCTGCTGGGGCAGCTAAGATTCTAACCTTGTCCGACTGTGTTTTCTTGCTTCCAATGTCCACAGCTATCAGAAACAGTGCATTTTCTTTTGGGGGAGCTCTCAATGATCTTTTATATATTCTAGAGACACAGAGTCTGCCGAGTTGATTGTGTGGATTTGATCTGCATTTTGTACAAATAGTGGGAGGGGTTTGGGTCTTTTTCCTTAGCCACACTGCCCCTGTGTTTCAATTGTGATTTTATTTCTACCTCTGCATGTGGGTCGTCCACCGGGGTTTGCCCCTGAGGCTGTTCTGGAGGACTTGGGTTTGCCCCTGTTGGGGCCAGGTGTGGAGGTGGTGCAGCTGCTTGGGTCGCAGGGGTTCTGGCAGCACCAGGTACTCAGAGGAGTTGGTGGGTTGGGTAACAGGAAATACAGTGCTCTAGAAGGGTATGGCAACCAGTATTGGCTAATACGTCCAGTATTCTTGCCTGGATAAACCCCTCTCTGGCAGAGAAGCCTGGCAGGCTACAGACCACAGTCCACAGGGTTGCAAAGAGTTGGACATGACCAAAGTGACCCTGCATGCATAGGCGCAAGACTTTTTTGGCCTCTGGCAGCTCTACCCCAGTGAGAGTTGAGCATGAATGTGTCACAGCTGCTTGGCTTGTGGGGACCCTGGTGGTGCCGAGTGTGCAGGGACATAGACTGCCTCTGCCACAGGAGTTATGGCCCTATCAGAGTCTTTTTCGAGCTTCTTGTAGCCGGCAATCAGAAGGCCTCTTTGGTCAGTGTTTCTCCACCCATTTAGGCACTTACAGGGCGCCTTTGCCTGGGGTCCTTCTCTGTTGTTTGGCATATCAAACACATAGAAGGCCCGCCTTGCTGGCATCCTACTCCGTAGATTTACAATTCAGGCACTTAAAGGGGGCACCCTGGGTGGGGTCCTACTCTGTAGTTCAATGTATCAGGTGTTTGATGGGCCAGCCTCTCTATTGCTCCGCTGCCGGATGCTGACAGGTTGGGGGAGAGAGGCCATGGTGATGGCTCCACCCCCTACATGTGACTCAGCACTATCACCTTGCTTCCATGGCTGCCCGGCTTTCCTCATAGGCATTTCCCACCACAGTCTCCTCCCTCACATCCTTTCAATGCGTCTGACCACAGTCAATAGCAGCCCTCACCCTCGGATTGCTTCACAATCCCTAAACTCTTGCTCCCTGCCTCGGTGCCTTACAGGGAACCTGCATCCGCGTCTGGGGCATGTGTGGCTGTGGCGAGAACTGTCTGCTTCTCATTCCATTGGGGCTGCCGCAGATCAGCTGTTTCCCTCTCAGCCTCCTCTGACTCGGACAGTTGCCCCAATGTGCGGATTGGACCCCAGTTTTGGTTCTTCCACCTGCCGAGCGCAGGTCCAGTCCTACTGACACTCCTGTTTTCCCCCTGGTTCCTTCATCCTACTGAGTTTTGCGTGGTTCTGAATATTCTTTTCCACTGGCCGGGTACTGCTGTTTGCTCTCAGCTGGTGTTTTGCATGCACTTCTGTGCCTGGTGGTGTATTCCTGATGTATCCCTGGAGAGAGATACTCCACGTCCACCCACTCCTCCTCCATCTTGTTCTCTTGGTCCTGTTATATTTTTCACACTGTGGAGTCACACCTTACAGTCACCATGATGAGCCAGCTGGTCATGGAAACTAGGGATGTAGGAGCATTTGGAGGGACAGAGGGCCTAAGCTTCTAACATCTTAGGTTCAACTCTGAAGGATCTTTCTACAGAAAATTATTATATGTCAGGCATTCATTTCTAAAGGGATGATACACTTCAGATGTATCATGGGTTTAGTGGACTTGTTAAGAAGTACATTTCAAATATATATGGTGGGAATAAAGTGCATTATCTCCAGAATACAAGGTGAATCTTAACTGTAAGAATAAATTAGCTAAAATCATTGTGAGTTGGATGAGATCAGCCAAATGCAAATACAGTTCAGTGTAAATATATAAATTTTGTGTAGCCAAGGAGGGACACTGAACAGGATTAAAGGATAGCTTTATTATTATATGCAAGTTGTAAGCCTTTGAAATATATTATATCCTACCTTTAAAAAAAAAAAAGGAAAATAAAAAAGGAAAGACCAAAGAAGCACACATAAAAAGAAAATAAGGATAAAAGAAGAAAGAAGGGAATTGATCAACTTGGAGAAAAGACAAAGGCATAAAAATATAGGAAGACAGGTTGGCAATGTTTCTTCAGCAGTGTGTAGGTTATAGAATGTTCTAATGTGCCTTTCTAATATCCTGTTCTTATGCTCCAAATTGCTTCCTACGTTTGTTCTGATTTCACTTGCTTTTGAACCTCAATTTACCCTGATTTCTCTCGCTGAATTAAATTGAGAATACTAGGATTTTTGCATCTGATAAATACACTTTTCATTGTAAACTGTACCACTTGTTTTTAGTGAGTTCAGTGGTTGAGAGACATCCCTTAGAAGTGACCAGCACTGTGTCTACTGAATCAGTGTTCTAGGGCCAAACTCTAGACTATGATGATTTGACCAATGTCCTGGTTCCAGCTTTCCAGTCCAACCTCTGCCTTCATTATATTTTGATTATGACTGAGATTTTTGTGTTGTGGCTTATTACTATTGTAGTAATTAACATCATAAAGTTAAAAGGTTAGCATTAACTAAAATCACACTGAGTGTAGGTATACTATAATGTCCTTTATCTTTGTTCTTATTTGAATTTCATACAACCTTATTAAGTGATATTGTAATCTTCAAAGAATGATCTTCTGAGTTACAAAGTTGTTTTCATCAGTCAGGTTTCAGGATTTACGTGGAACCAGAGGTGGCAAAAGAGATAGATGCCTGCCTTCTTAATCTGACATGTAAAGTCAACTCTTATCACTGTTTTGATTGACGTCACTTCTAAATTTCTCTCACATCTAAGAGGCCAGAACTAATTCCCTGTTTACAGAAGAGAAAAATAAGGCCCAGAATGTAAAATGCTAAACTAAACTTGTTCATATTAAAAAATCTAGTTAGTGGGACTTCCCTAGTAGCTCAGTTGATAAAGAATCCGCCTGCCATGCAGGAGACCACAGTTCAGTTCCTGGGTCAGGAAGACCCCCTGGAGAAGGGCTGGCTATCCACTCCAGTATTCTTGGCCTTCCCTTGTTGCTCAGATGTTAAGAATCCACCTGTGATGCGGGAGATCTGGGTTCAATCCCTGGGATGGGTAGTTCTCCTGGAGGAGGGCATGGCAACCCACTCCAGTATGTTTGCCAGGAGAATCCCCATGGACAGAAATGCCTGGTGGGCTGCAGTCCATAGGGTTGCAAAGAGTCGGATGCTACTGAGTGACTAAGCAGAGCACATAATTAGTGACAGAGTTGGGATTTTTGCCCAGATCTGCCCAACATCATTTTATGTTTATTTCTTCAGAGATATGTTACTCCCTAACTTTTGGTGAGAAAGGTATTAGTTTTGTATATAACTAATTAACTATTAATAACTAGATAAGCATGCATTCCTAAACCATTAAGTAAAGTGAAGTTGGCCCATGGGAAACTTGAGAGATTTGCTTTTGGTTGTGAATTCTGAAAATACCACCTGTTACTTAAATATTTGCACATGTAGACTCATGACTGTGGGAAGATTCACCCCCAACACAGTTTGGATTCTGTCGACTTTGCATGAAAAGTCTTCTGGCTTCCTCATACCCTCATCCATCCACACCCTTGCATAACCTGCTTTTCTTCCTCTACAAATAAAAGAATACAGTGTCTTAGAGTGTTGAGAGGAACCTCAGATGCCCACAGAAAGGAGAGAGTTTTAAAAAATAGGGGACAAAAAGAAAAACTTGACCAGCTAAACAGTATGCCCTAAACAAAATTATGGACTGATTATGGCAGAGTCCTGTAAATAACTAAAAAATAACGTTCAAGAATAGGAAAAGTAGAACCCCTATAAATGACTCTTCCTGTGCCATCTAAACTACTGATGTAGAGTCAGTCTAGAATGGCAAGTCTCTGCCAGATTGAAGGTTGACATTTCTTGTAAAACCACAAAAATGTCTCACTCTAATGATGGGAGCAGAAACAATGGTCCCTATGCCAGCTGCCACATTTTTTCCTCCTCAAGCTGAACCAATTTTGACTAGTGACTAAGTGGAAACAGGTTGACAATCCACAGAATGTTCCTTCCTAACCCTGATTTTCCAGCTTTTCTTTTAGACCATTGTTCTGATTAAAGAAGACCTGAGAAGGATCCAGTAGTAGCTGAGAGAGAAGAGCATTCAGCCTTGGCCTTGGGACTAGTTAGAGTCTGAGAAGTAGGAAAGGTCTAGTGCTTCAGTGATGATGATGAGATATGTAACCAGCAATATTACTTTAACTATGAAATTCCAGATCAAGAATAATTTTAAAACTCTGTTCCCTACAGAATAAATGCTATTAAGTAATAAGAAAAATCAGTAATCAATCAGGTCAGTGAGGAAAGAGACCTAGCAGTTTCCTCGTGGCCAGGAGTCCCTGAACTGATCTCTTGAAACCAGTCTGCCTTTGTTCTGCTCTCTGGGGTACCGAAGTGAGGCTACAGCCATGCCACCCTGAATGCACCCAGTCTCCTGAAGGAACTTAGATGAGCATAATCCTATTGGGTGAGAGAACAGTGTCTTACAATAAGGTGAACTGATCTACATATTGGAGGTAGAAACAAAATTTAAATTTCCTGCAACATAGAAATATTTGCAAATGTCTTTTTCTCTCAATCTTAGATTTGAACCTAAAGAATTATGTGTTTCTCTTGACTGAGTCCTTGAGCAATATCAAAACAAAGTCAGTTCAGTTCAGTTCATTTCAGTCACTCAGTTGTGTCCGACTCTTTGCGACCCCATGAATCACAACACACCAGGCCTCCCTGTCCATCACCAATGCCCAGAGTTCACTCAAACTCATGTGCATTGAGTCGGTGATGCCATCCAGCCATCTCATCCTCTGTTGTCCCCTTTTCCTCCTGCCCCCAATCCCTTCCAGCATCAGTCTTTTCCAATGAGTCAACTCTTCGCATGAGGTGGCCAAAGTACTGTAGTTTCAGCTTAAGCATCATTCCTTCCAAAGAAATCCCAGGGCTGATCTCCTTCAGAATGGACTGGCTGGATCTCCTTGCAGTCTAAGGGACTCTCAAGAGTCTTCTCCAACACCACCGTTCAAAAGCATCAATTCTGCAGTGCTCAGCTTTCTTCACAGTCCAACTCTTACATCCATACACGACCACTGGAAAAACCATAGCCTTGACTAGATGGACCTTAGTCGGCAAAGTAATGTCTCTGCTTTTGAATATACTATCCAGGTTGGTCATAACTTTCCTTCCAAGGAGTAAGCATCTTTTAATTTCATGGCTGCAGTCACCATCTGCAGTGATTTTGGAGCCCCCAAAAATAAAGTCTGACACTGTTTCCATTGTTTCCCCATCTATTTCCCATGAAGTGATGGGACCAGATGCCATAATCTTCATTTTCTAAATGTTGAGTTTTAAGCCAACTTTTTCACTCTCCTCTCTCACTTTCATCAGGAGGCTTTTTAGTTCCTCTTCACTTTCTGCCGTAAGGGTGGTGTCATCTGCATATCTGAGTTTATTGCTATTTCTCCTGGCAATCTTGAATCCAGCTGTGCTTCTTCTAGCCCAGAGTTTCTCATGATGTACACTGCATATAAGTTAAATAAGCAGGGTGACAATATACAGCCTTGGTGTACTCCTTTTCCTATTTGGAACCAGTCTATTGTTCCAAAGTCAGGCAACATTAAATTCTCAGTTAAAATATTAGAAATCTTGTATTTAGCAAAGGTAAATATTTTAACTTTAAATAGCAGTTAAATAGCTAGATATTAAATAGTTAAATAACAATTAGTAATGGTTAATAAGATAGTTAAATAGATAATCATTTATATCTGATCTTGACTTGGTCGACCAACTCAAGATCAGATATAAAGTGGTAAATAAGCTTTTTTAGAGTTTGTTCTTTTCATAATAAACCAACAAATACAATCCCATGCAGAACCTTATAAGGTTCTCAGAGATGTAAGAAGCTAAGGATAAACATTGTGCAGTGTGATGCCAATCCCATGGGAAGTAGAAACAGCATCCACAAAGACAAAAAGCAAAGACTTACAGGAAAAGCAGAGACTTACAGGAAAGTCATTTCCTTCCACTTAACCTTGATTGAAGTCTGTTTTTATTTCATGTGATAGTGCTTAGATCTGGCAGTGTCACTCCAAGACTACACCAGAGTTATAAATGAGCCAGAATCAAAGAGGAAAAAAGTACTAATACATAGGAAAACCTCAATATGTCTATTCTTCCTACTTTATAAATAATCCTGAACATGACTCCGAACCTATTAGGTTGAAGCACACTCAAGAAATAATCCATTCTTCTGAAGAAATTTATGAGCAATGCAGCAAATATGCAGCAATACAGATAAGAATAAAATCTAGTTATTAGTAGTGGTACTCAGGTGAAAGCGACTTATTATAATGTGTGTTTTTCCCAAGTTTTTTTTCAATGGGAAAGAATCAAAGCAAGAGCATAGGAGTCCTTTTTGAAATTATATATTCTGTGTTCTCTCACTTTAAAAAATGAATTTAAAATTCCTGCTCTTTCCTTAGAACTAGGTTTCTAGCACTGCCCAAAGTCGTATTTGTCCTATGAGGTAGTATGCAAATCATGTTAACAACTTATAATTATTTCAGACTGCTACTTTTTCTTAAAATATGGTGCATTCTACTTCATTTTGATTTGCAATTCCATCAAAACTTCTAGCACAAGCAAGTCACCAAGATATATGTTCACTCCACAAGCATTTGCCATCACTCTATTGCTCAGTGATGTCTCACTCTTTGTGACCCTTGGACTGTACGTTCTCCACCAAGCTCCTCTGTCCATGGAATTTTCCAGGCTGGGATACTGGAATGAGTTCCCATTTCCTCCTTCATGGTTTCCTTCCAACCCAAGGATCAAACTTACATCTTCTGCATTGCCTGCGTTGTAGTTGGATTCTTTACCAGCTGATCCATCAGGGAAGCCCTCATAAGCATTTATTAAGTATCTACTGTGTATATAGCAATATACTAGGTGTTGAAACCTCAGGAACTCATAGTATGAGGGAGCAGAGACTGGTATAAGCAAGTAGAATTGATGAGGTATGTTCTCGACTGCATTAATTGTAGATCTAAATGAGCTGAACTTTTAGAACGTGTCACCTAAGCTTTAGTAATCCTTACCACTTTTTATAGCCACAGAAAGAAAATCTAAGGAAGAGTTTCCACCACCCTAAAGAGATCTACAAAATTAAAAGTTTCTTCTTTTCATTATGTGGCAACAGAATATCCACCCTGATATGTGAAAGATGTCTCAGAAAATCTGTCTCACCATCACAAGCAAAAAATGATATGCTCCATCTTTTTCTTCTCACTAGTTTAACTCATTTTTTTCTTTCTCATCATTGTTTATTCCTTCCATTTTTATAAATATTGGTCCAAAGAACTAGTTGAGATCCAGTTCAGTTCAGTCTCTCAGTCGTGTCTGACTCCTTGCGATCCCATGAATTGCAGCATGCCAGGCCTGTTGAGATCCAAGGCAGCAGCATATCTCAGGTCTCCTCTCTCTTGGGAGTGTTATCTGGGAGGGTTACAGAGTAACAAGAGGTGGGCTAGCCAAGTCAATGTTAAGTTTTTGCAGTCAAAGGACTCCTAGATGTCAAAATAAATCACCCTTAGTCCCTTATATACCTATTAGTCCATCCATCCTTCTACCCTACCTGGCAATAAAGCTCTGTTACTGCTACCTCTCATTTTTTTATTGAAGAAGAAGAGTCAACTTTTGAGAGTGAAGAGAGGCATAAGGGTGATGGAAAATTGAAAAGAGATGTGGAGTACTGTGTATAAACAGATAACCAGCAAGCACCTGGGGTATAGCACAGAGAACTATACTCAGTGTTTCTAATAATCTATAAGGAAAAAGAATAGATCTGTATATATGTATAACTGAATCATTGCTATTCACCTGAAACTAAGATGATATTTCAATCAACTATACTTCAGTAAAAATAAACAGATAAAGCTCTTTAAAAAACAGATGTGTAATAGCTATAATAGGTAATTCTCAGAGCCCATTGACACATATAGTCATAAACTTAAAGTATTTATTACTTACTCAGTCCCTGTAAACTAGCCCCAGTATTCTTTGCAATTACCTAGATTTTTTTTTTTTTTCTTTCACTAGCTTGGTCATTTCTTCAGTTCCTATCACACATCATGAGAAAGTTAGGAAGTTTGGGGAAGCTAGCTTTCTCATGTGCTTGTGTAACAGTGTAATATCCTGAAGGAGTTTGTAGCCCTGAGAAAACCACTTTTACATTTGGAATATGCTTCATTGCATTTGTAAATACAAGTGATGGTTCTTGCTATGTCATCTCACCAACATTCATGGAGTTTATGGTCCTTCATTATGCACTTGTTCTATTTCAGGTACTCTGTGAGGACACAATGATAAATCCAGTTGCAGGTGAAGAAATAAGATAATGAATTGTGGCAAAGATTGTGCATACACAGTGCTATAAAAGCATGTTGCTATGATTGGAAGACTTAAGTTCGACATTATTTTTAAGCCTTGAAACTTGAGTAGGTAATACTTGAGTTGAGCCTTAAAGAAGGCTCCATCAGTACGTAAGGGATCAGTATAAGCAAAGGCATGGAAAGTAGCTATCATATTGAGATGACAGCAAATAATTTAGTATAATCGAATATCTGGGTGATGGGGGCAAAGTCAAGGAATAAAAGATAAGGCTACAAGTATATGTTGAAAATTGAATGCCTTTTCCTTGGCATTGTGATGACTATGTTATATACTATAGGAAATACATATACCTATATATATATTACACATATATTTGTATAAAATATGAATGTATGCATCAGTAAATTTTAAATATTTGTTAAAAATTAAACTCAAAGTATTTGGGAAATATTCAAGCTTTCTGAAGACATGAATTCCATTATAAAGTTTGCATTTTTGAAAGACCTATTGACATTGCAAAAGATAGACTGAAGGAGAAAAATAACAGAGAGATAGTAATAAGGAAGTTAGCCTAATAGAGTTGTTGTGAGTACAGATACTGGATGTGTGTTTTGTGTTCTGAACATATGTCATCATTATTATCAGAGGTTAGGATTCTTGATTTTATGCAACTGTGGTGCTTTTTCAAAGAAGTAATGTTTTCAAAGATTAAGTGGAAACAAACATTCGATTATTACTGATGCTCCCTGTTCAAACCTTTTCTTCCTAAGTTCCTTCTTAAGTTATCCAAAATGTTTCTGAGAATAATGGCAGTTCTGACTTTTGACAAACTGATGAAGAGATTAAAAAAATTAAAGAGAATGTTAAAGTGGATGTATATAGAAAGGCTAATGGGTACAGATATACATTATAGTAGTTGTGTTAGGATAGAAGTGTTAAAAATTTAATCTCACCAAATATTCCTCACTGAGCCTCAGTTTCCTTATCTGTCAAGGGTGCAACCAGAAGCACCTCCCTCATGATATTGTATCAGAAATAACTTAGTTAATATTTTGAAAGCACTTGGAAACATATCTATGAAAGTGCTCCATAAATATTTGACAATGTATCATGCAAGGTTTTGATATAAATGTATATAAATACATAAAAATAAATACCCTCAACTCCCCATTTTATGGATACCATAAATTTTATTTCATTATCTTTGCTCTATCATGGTTATCTTTTAGAAGGTGAATAGGGAAACTAGATAAAGTGGTACCTGGATGAGGGGGATACATCTCCCTTTAATTTTTATGTGTGTGTATACACATATATATGTATTTAATTTTTGAACACTGTTACTATATTATCTATTCAAAAAAATAATAATAGTGGAATCTAGCATTTACTGAGTTTCTAACACTGCAGTATACACAGAACTAGGTACTCTACATATATTGTTTTATATTTAATTATTGTAAATCATACATAAAGCAGATTGGCTTCCATTTTGGTTTCCATTCAGTTGTGTGAAGAGAGGTCTTGGGCTTCTGGGGGCTTGTGGACAAGATTCAGGGATGAATGACTTAGCATAAGCTATGGAGAATGAGGCAATGATACAGGGAAACTCAGTGAGTACCACTGTGAAGAGGCATTATTGAGCACTTGAACCCTTCTATATTCCCATTGCATTGATACTCTGTAAACCCCAAAACTTAGGCACATCTCAGGAAAAAGTGGATGAGAAGCATAAAACTCACTATGTTTCTTTCATACAGATAAAATGAAGCACAAAATAGAAGCTGCTCAATTATAGACAATTATAGAAAATATTAGTAACAAAATGAGAAGACTTATCGGGGAAGGCAATGGCACCCCACCCCAGTACTCTTGCCTGGAAAATCCAATGGACGGAGTAGCCTGGTGGGCTGCAGTCCATGGGGTCGCTAACAGTCGGACAGACTGAGCGACTTCACTTTCACTTTTCTCTTCCATGCATTGGAGAAGGAAATGGCAACCCATTCCAGTATTCTTGCCTGGAGAATCCCAAGGATGGGGGAGCCTGGTGAGCTGCGGTCTATGGGGTCACACAGAGTTGGACACGACTGAAGTGACTTAGCAGCAGCAGCAGCAGCAGCAGAGAAGACTTATACTATGTAAAATAAGAGTATCTTAAAAACTTAAAAATAAATTTAAAAATTCAGTATGGATCTCCTTATAGTGTAAAAATGGAATGAAATTCTTAAAAAGAAACATATTTTTTGTGCATTCGAGTTGTGGACTAAGTCTGGTGTCTGCTACACATGTTCAACAATCTTTATATAATAATTTAACCATCTACTACTATTCTTTAACACCAACTGAATCAAGAAATTATAGGTTTATACACATTGTGGGATCTTTCTAAATATAAGTGTTCAATCACCTCATACTTCCTTTCATAGGAAGAAATCTAATCCAAAGAGAAAATATACTTTCCCAAGGTTACAGAGAAGATTTGTGGCAAATTTGAGCATAAAATATTTTTCAATTATTTTAGGGGCACTAAACTTTCCCTGTGTATAAACAATCCCTTTCTCCACCTTCAGGCACTTGAAATTTTAGTTTTTTATAAAAGCACATGGATGGGTCAAAGAAGTCTAAAATACATTCAGATTTAATCAGTTGTTCTCCATATATGTATGAAAATCCTAACTGAAAGTGAAAACAGAAGAGAGAAAAGCATTTAATTAAGCATCCATTCCATTTTTGTTAACAATAAATATGAGTATCAGAGGTTTTAGCCACAGTACAATCATTAATATGTTTAAAAAGACATTTTTTGAGCTTGAAGATGAAGGGAAAAGGCCCTAAAATATTTATGAATAGTGGGAATAAGAATCAGCATTCTAGAATTTCAGAGATGATAAAAAATAATGTTTTCTGGAATAATTAGAAAAAGCTTCACAGAGACAATGAAGTTTTACCAGACTTAGAAAGTTAGATCTGAATGGGCCTAGAAGGTTGGAACAGACATTCCAGGAAAGAAAAATAATTCAAGGAGGAAACAGAGAAGATTGTTGAAACAGAGAGGACATTTATCATTCATCAGGACCCCGTAAACATTTACTGAGTCTTATGTCCTTTTATTCTTCTATATTTCAAGGAACAGAGATATACCCAGTCTCCTGTAATGCTGCTGCTGCTAAGTCGCTCCAGTCGTGTCTGACTCTGTGCGACCTCATAGATGGCAGCCCACCAGGCTCCCCCATCCCTGAGATTCTCCAGAGAAGAATACTGGAGTGGGTTTCCATTTCCTTCTCCAATGCATGAAAGTGAAAAGTGAAAGGGAAGTCGCTCAGTTGTGTCTGACTCTTCATGACCCCGTGGACTGCAGCCCACCAGGCTCCTCCATCTTATGGGATTCTCCAGGCAAGAGTACTGGAGTGGGGTGCCATTGCCTTTTCCTCTCCTGTAATGAGCTTTGTTTTATTATAAGCAAGTTGTTCTGCACTAGGAGTCTCCTGGTGTCACTGTTCTCTGTCTAGTTATTTCTTCTTCTTTTTTTTTTTTTTTCCTGTGTTTGCTTTTCTCTATTTCTTTCCACCCACTCCCATCTTGGAATATGGAAGTGAGGGGTAGTAAAGAGATGAGTAAAATGTTGGGTGAACACATTTGCCTTTGACCTTGAGAAATTCACAGTCTCCTTAGAAGATAAGACAAAGAAAACCCACTATGATCCATTCTATAGCGGAAGACAGCAGAGGGTGCTATGGGATCAACAAGGGCCCGTGGTTGAATCTGAGCAGAGTTCAGAAGGGTTTATGGGTGCTATGAGCTGTGCCTTAAATATGGGTCAGTAAGGTCATGGTTTATAAGACTGCAGCGGAGGAAACGTAAGGGGCAGCAGCATGTATGATTCATCATGATGGATTGAAGAAATGGGCATTGAAGAAATACAGTAATCTGGTATTTCTAGGTTATAAAGTGAAAGGTGAAGAAGATGAGCAATGATTGTGTAGGAAACAGTTGGATTCGTGTGCTCTGCAGTGGATTTGAACTTGTCTCACAAGCTATATGTTGCTTTTGGAAGGCTGTAAGCAGCAGAGTAAATTCTGGGAGTTGGTGATGGACAGGGAGGCCTGGTGTGCTGCAGACCATGGGTTTGCAAAGAGTCAAACATGACTGAACTGAATTGAACTGAAGCAACAGAGCATAGAACTGCATTTTGAGAGATTATACTTTTTGGCTGAGTGAAACATGAATGTGAGGAAGGAAAAGATGAAGACCTGAGAAATGTAAACATACTCTATTTCTTCATTCTCTAGAGTACATCCTATTTTCCTTTACATAGCCTATGTCTTGAAATCATCTTCCAGTGCCATACTGCATAAGGTAAGATGGTAACAAAAAATATTGTTAGGGAAGAGAGAGCATGAAACAGATATGAGGCAGAGAAAGTCTCTTTTCCTTTGACCCCTGGGTGAAGGACTAGAGACTGAAGCAGATAGCTTTCAGTCATGGGCCTAGGAGATCAGACCCTGTTTTTGTCAACAATATCCCCATTACTGAGGAAGCTGCTGTCATCACTCCTATGTTATGAGAAGGATGAGCTTCCCATAAGACTAGTGCAAAATGCACAATTTGGTTTCATTGTCTGCATTAGAATATATATTCACAGAATACAAAACTCAACAATGCTACATACATCTCCAGGCCACAGTCTTGTCACATTCTACAATTGAAGACATATCTGCAGCCATGAAATTAAAAGACGCTTACTCCTTGGAAGAAAAAGTTATGACCAACCTAGATAGCATATTGAAAAGCAGAGACATTACTTTGCCAACAAAGGTCCGTCTAATCAAGGCTATGGTTTTTCCAGTGGTCATGTATGGATGTGAGAGTTGGACTGTGAAGAAGGCTGAGCGCCGAAGAATTGATGCTTTTGAACTGTGGTGTTGGAGAAGATTCTTGAGAGTCCCTTGGACTACAAGGAGATCCAACCAGTCCATTCTAAAAGAGATTAGCCCTGGGTGTTCTTTGGAAGGAATGACGCTAAAGCTGAAACTCCAGTACTTTGGCCACCTCATGCGAAGAGTTGACTCACTGGAAAAGACTGTGATGCTGGGAGGATTGGGGGCAGGAGGAGAAGGGAACAACAGAGGGTGAGATGGCTGGATGGCATCACCAACTCGATGGCCATGAGTTTGAGTGAACTCCGGGCATTGGTGATGGACAGGGAGGCCTGGTGTGCTGCGATTCATGGCGTTGCAAAGAGTCGGACACGACTGAGCAACTGAACTGAACTGAAGTATCAAATGCTTATCCCAGGGAAATTTTATCAGCCTCTCATCTAGACTTGCTCAATTGAGTGGTAGCTGTTTTACAGGGATGAAAGTAGCTGTAATTGGCAAATGCTAATGAAAGAGCCATTAACAAGTCTTTGAAGGTTTCTGAAACCTCAGGTCTTTCTCAGCACCATTTCTCACCTTATTTGGCACAACTTTTGAGGTGATTGAACTTGTTTGGTTTGTAAATTAGAAGGATGGAAGTGTAGGTCATTCATTAAAATAACTTCAGAGTGAGTTTGCCAACACAGGAAAGCATATTATTAAATTTTATTCTTCATAGCAAAAATATAACTCAGTAAAGTTATAAAGTTATATTTTTATAAATTCTGATCTTATATAGTAGATGTTATGATAATACAGTCAAAATAAACTTATTAATGAGAAAAAAAGAAGGGTAATGGAATTTTTTTTTACTTGAATTATTCAGGTTGTTTATTTTCTTAAGATACATTTACTGGATAACTCTGGAACTTTCCATTCAACTTTGCAATTCACTGGCTACTTAATATAGTGCAATGAATGCTATAAGTTTTCAAATATTACTAGATAAAAAGTGAAGAAAAGGATCATATAATTCCTCATACAGACAGACTTATGGAAGGCCACTTCATGTGAAGGTGGAAGGCAGTTAAGAAAGCTGATTCAAGAGGCAGATTTTGGTCCTTCTAAACAGAATGCTAATGTACATTCCTCATGGTTGAATGTTAGGATGTTCTTTTTTTTTTTTTTGTATATTTTCCAAGGAGAAAGCTGAGATTATCCTGATTATGAGAGGATGTCGACTTTGCCAATACTTTCTATTCCACAGGGGAAGGGTGGGCTGACATTGTGTAAAACTCCACAAGTTCTCACTCCAGCCCTGGTCTCATTTCCACAGAGAACTCCAAATGGCCCCTTCCTGACTGTGGCTAGTGCTAGTGCAGGCCATTTTGTAAAACTCCAGATTCAAGGACCAGACTGGGGATTTGGAGAAATGGAGCCTTTCAACTCATCATAGGCAATGTCACACTCCAGTTACAGAACTAATTAAAGCTGATTTGTTACTTTTAGGTCAGAGTTGCACCAGACTCGGTCTACACAAGGAGAAAGAGGCCAGATCAATAGTATTTGCCTAGCTTTTGTTTTGAGGAGTCTTTTTTTTTAACCAAAATTTGGAAAGACCACAGAGTATGCCCAGCCTAATTATCTACATTTTTAGCAGAATTCTCCATCTTCTTTTCTCAGCTTCACTGCTCAAAGGAATATCTGCCTCTGAAGTTTATATTTGGCCCATGAATCTTAAGCATCAAATGTTGTATGTGAATTAGGTCTTCACTTTTAGAACATTTGTATTCAACCTTTTGGTCCAGTTTTTACATTTTCAATTTTAGTTATATTCATTTATATACATTGTACATGTACATAAATGTAAATTTATAATTCTAACATGTTTGAAATGTAATAATTGCTCAACACTTAATAAGTTGCTTAATTAGACAAACATTTGAAGCAGTTGTCACTCTAATTGCAATTATCGCTTTCTTTGAATCTTACAAATAATTTGCTTAACTTTCTTAGTATGTGTCTGATCTATACATGTTTCTGAAATAATAAATATGTTTCAGTGCTTATTAAATCTTACAAAATGAAATGCTTCTTGTCTTGAAATCTCAAATGCTTACAGTGAATCCAAGAGAATAATATTTCATGCAAACATATATTGCTAAAAGAGAGACTTCAGTTTAATTATTTTTTAAGCATTCTCATCTTTTAGTGGGAGCTTTGTGTTAATCTTTTGTACTTGCTTGTAATGTTTAGATAAGCACACATGGTTTCCCTGGAGTAGATTCATTTGGGGTTGGGTCGTAGAATGGGTGGGGTGTAAAACATTCATAGGGAAGGAAATAAGTGATAGTAGTATTACGATAGGAGGAAAAGTGCCAAAGTTCATTTTTAATAGTCACAGATGTGTGGCCATCTGTATTAATGCATCCTCAAAGTTTTATTAGAGGACTGTATTATGGTCTTTTTTTCCTTGTATTTTTGCATACAGGGAGAAAATTATATTGCAAAAATCCCTCAGGTTGATCTGTTTCTTCTTGACTTTGGAAATTTGCATGACGTATTATCAACAGGCAGGTAAATCCCACAAAGCTATTACCTTTCAGGATGTGTCTCAGGGTGGTATGCTCCTGGCAGAATTTCTCCATGTCTACTTACTATTTGCAGATTCCATGCAATTTTTAAAATGTTATTTCAATAAAAACAAGATGATTATATTAGTGAAAGTATGTAAGAGGAACAGACAGCTTCAGAAACCTCAACTGTAATCCTAGGCACAGTCTCCAGCTGGGCTTGACAAAGAGTCACGTGCCATATCAAGAGGGAAGACAGCGGTCACGCTTAAGATGGTTTTGTTTGAGTCAAATGATCAGGGCTCTCCTGTTTTATCTTAAACTTGTGGAGACAGGTTATGTTTCTGATGAGGGCAACCAAATAATGCACTGGTAACCCAAACCTGTTTATCCTCCGACTGTGGGGTATGTTACATTATACTTTACCTTTCAACCCTGGGAGGTGATCTTAGTAATAAGGTAACATGTGCTTTCCCTGAACTGGGATCCATCTTCCAGATAAGTATTGGAAACCTCCGCTTTGAAATGCGTCTTACCTCTCGTATCTAGAAGAGGTGCGGTCATGGTGGGGTTCAGTGAGTTACCAGAGACACGCATATTTCCCTTATTTAAGTTGCTTTAATGCATAGTATCACCACTATTGAGCTTTCTGTTTTTTTCTCTTCAAGCTTATCATTCCTTTTGTAGTCTCAGTTTTACTTGGGGCACCAATTTCCATTAGCTTTTCAAACTAAAACTAGGAGTCAACTCCTAATTTAATTTTCTTTCTCTGACTCTGTTCCCATCATTTGTTTCTATTTGACTTGTTCAATATAAAGCTCATTAGAAGAGAACGAAGTCCTCTTTGGAAATATGAGTTTCTATAACTAAGCTAGTCCCCATGTAAACAAAAGAAAAAAGGAAAACAAAAGGGAAAGGAACCTCAAATCTTCCCAAACATTTGTCTAATAAATTATAACATCACAAAGTACATCTTTTTCAAAGTTATTAAAAAATGAATACTTTAAAACTGAAGTATAATTCAATGCATTTTTTAATTTAATACTTCTCTCCTTCATAAAAGAAAATGGTGTGTATTTTAGTGAGAGTGCATATTTTATAGGAAATTGGAAGAGAGAGATCAGAAATAGCAAGAATTTTTTTAGAAAACACAGAAATTAGGGAAAGTAATTTAATTTTACCTTTTATCATGAAAAATAGAGACTAGGAAATAGTATCAGACTTTATTTTTTGGGGCTCCAAAATTACTGCAGATGGTGATTGCAGCCATAAAATTAAAAGACGCTTACTCCTTGGAAGAAAAGTTATGACCAACCTAGAGAGCATATTGAAAAGCAGAGACATTACTTTGCCAACAAAGGTCCGTCCAGTCAAGACTATGGTTTTTCTAGTGGTCATGTATGGATGTGAGAGTTGGACTATGAAGAAGGCTGAGAGCCAAAGAATCGATGCTTTTGAAGTGTGGTGTTGGAGAAGACTCTTGAGAATCCCTTGGGCTGCAAAGAGATCAACCAGTCCATTCTGAAGGAGATCGGCCCTGGGTGTTCTTTGGAGGGAATGATGCTTAAGCTGAAACTCCAGTACTTTGGCCACCTGATGCAAAGAGTTGACTCATTGGAAAAGACTCTGATGCTGGGAGGGATTGGGGGCAGGAAGAGAAGGGGACGACAGAGGATGAGATAGCTGGATGGCATCATTGACTCAAGGATGTGGGTCTGAGTGAACTCCGGGAGTTGGTGATGGACAGGGAGGCCTGGCATGCTGCGATTCATGGGGTCACAAAGAATTGGACACGACTAAGTGACTGAACTGAACAGACAATTAACATAAATTATATTGAGTTTCCTGGTTGTTGGAGAAGGAAATGGCAACCCACTCCAGTGTTCTTGCCTGGAGAATCCCAGGGACAGGGGAGCCTGGTGGGCTGCCATCTATGGGGTCGCACACAGTCGGACATGACTGAAGTGACTTAGCAGCAGCAGCAGCAAAGAATGCTAGAGAGAAGCTAATAATTTATCAAAAAATATCCACTTAGATTTATTCATTTAACTGAACACAGGTATACAAATAAGAGTTTTACAAGACAATATTTGTAAACAGATTCTTCAAAGGCAAGAAAGACTCTTCTTTTGAATTCTTTCCAAGTCTGAAATCTGAAACCATTAATTTATCTGAGATGATCTCTCCTTTCATACTGTCCCTTCCCTGAATCACACAGTTAAGTGACCCTCAAATTAAACTTGATTTTTCCTAAAATTGATCAAAGATGATGACAGTGGCTTTATTTGCTGATCAAATTTTTCAGGGTTTAAGAAGCATTTTAGCTATGAATATTTTTAGAAATTATAGCATTTCCCTTAGGAAACTAAAGTAGCATTAGACTAGCATATTTGTATACCAAATAGTAAGATAATGGCATAAAAGTAGGGGATATGATTATTAAGAGCTTAGCATAAATATCTATAAAATTATCTTGAGCTATGTAGATAGTTATAGAATTTATCTTTTTCATTTTTTAAAAGTTTTACTTATTTTTATTGGCATATAGTTGCCTTCTAATGTTGTTAGTTTCTGCTGTACAACAAAGTGGATCAGCTACATGTATACTTATATCCTCTCCCTCTTGAAGCTGCCTCCCAACCCCACCATCCCCCCCATCCTTGTCAGCCCAGAGCCCTGAGCTTTGATTCAGCAGTTAAAACCTAAAGTGACTTGATTGCAGTAGGTAAATTCACATAAATATCTCTAATAGGAGATATGTGATGCATGAGTTACAAAAAAAGAGAAACCCAGACTCTAGAAAACAAAAGTGAAAATCTTGGTTCTCTACTCTTAATTTCCATATTTCCTCTAAAGCCTGACTTGTGATTTAGTTCATATAACTACTCTAGCATTTCAAATCTTAGAAATTTCTATTCTTTAACACTTGGTCCCTTTGGGTAGCTTGCCACCCACTTCTTTGAGGTTTATCCTATAACTGAACCTGTGATAAGCAAAGAAAAACATACCCTTTTACTTCAATAGTTCTGTAAAGATTAGGCACTTCCTATCTAGATTAGTATTTAGAGCTGAGATTAACCTGAAAAAATCAATTCGTAACCGTGCATGTTGACCAGCCTCATCTTTCCATGAATCCAAAATGTGTGTAAACATATTGTTTATAATAAGGAATATCTCTTCCATGCAGGTGAGTGGCACACAAATAGACTGCAAAAGAGCATAAGGAGGCCAAAGTTCACAATAGTTTGAAGAATAAACAAAGGTCACAAAAGCTGGAAATACAGGCAGTCTTACCAGGCTTCATGTTTCTGCTAACTCAAGTCTAAGAAAAACAAAGGGTTAGGTGTCAGTAACTAAACACGGTGTTCTTCTTACTTTTTTTAAAATGTAAGTTAACCATATCGTAAAAGATACTTTTTCTGTGCCTGCATCTATTCAAAAAGATCAAAGATTTTAAAATTTATGACAGAAAAGTAATGCTTTAGCTCAGTTCCATTTGGTTCTGTTCACTTAACCGAAACTCTTGAGGTAGATACAGAGATAAGCAAGGAGCTAAAAATATAGTTGGGGAAATAGTACAGTTTGTTTGAATACATGTAGAGTATAAAGTCAACGGTGACCATATGAGTAGATAGTAAAAAGTGTACTGAAATATACAAAAAGAGACAGGTTAACTGCTTTAGAAGATTGAATACATTGCCTGAAACCTAACAAATGAGTACAGTTTTCACATTCATTAATCTAGGTCATGGATATATTATTAACAAGATCTTTTATTGTTGTTTTTGGTCCCTGCATTTAGTTGAGATTGGGGAGAACATAGGTCATTCTCTATATTTCTGACAAATACCTTCACTTAAACTTCAAAGTCCTTCACAATATGATTACCATATGTTTTCTTTTACTCTCCTACTTATGCCTTACATTCTGGACCTTCTGAAATTTTTACAAATGCCCTAATTAGGGTTTTTTTGGATGTGTTTTCTCACCATCTTACCTGCTGCTTCCTCTGCTTAAGAATACTGTATTTTATATACTACATACTTTTTGAATATGTATTGGTTCTTTAAAACTCAGTATGCATAGATGTAAAGTCTTTGGTGATACGTAGAGACAATAGTCGCCAGTTGTTCTAATCTTGCTGTACCTTTAACCATTTCTATTGACTTGTTTTTGCTTTATTATATATCATCTGGCTACTCATTAGACTGTGAACCAATATTCATTCTCATGGTGTCTAGTAGTTCCTAACTATATCTGATAAATGAATGAATGAAGACCAACATGCTCCATTAAGTCTTGCCCAGCTAGTATTCTCAGTGATAATACTATCTTCTTTGAATTCCTGGTGGATTTATAGCTTTATGCTGCTGCTACTGCTACTGCTAAGTTGCTTCAGTCGTGTCCAGCTCTGTGCGACCCCATAGATTGCAGCCCACCAGGCTCCCCCGTCCCTGGGATTCTCCAGGCAAGAACACTGGAGTGGGTTGCCATTTCCTCTTCCAGTGAATGAAAGAGAAAAGTGAAAGTGAAGTCACTCAGTCGTGTCCGACTCTTAGCGACCCCATGGACTGCAGCCCACCAGGCTCCTCTGCCCACGGGATTTTCCAGGCAAGAGTACTGGAAGGGGGTGCCATTGCTTTATAGACTTCTGAAAATCAGTCTTTTAAGTGAATTCTGAGAGTTAACCAGCCTGAAACACTTGGAACATTTTCAGAGAGTTGTCATTTACAAATGTGTAAGTGTATTTATTCAAAACCATTTGTTGACTGCCTTCTGTGCTCAAAGCCCTGTACTAGATGACATGAGAGATAAAGAAAAAATTTACTCTGAGAGCTCAATCAATATTTACAAAATGAAGGTATAGTAAAACAATAATAAGACACCAGAGGGAATGGAATAGACATCGTCTCAGGATTTCAGAGTGAAGAAAAGAGCACCCAAACCATATTTTAAAGGTTTTAAGATTATTATTATGGTAAGAAGCTTGTAACATGAAATCTACTCTTGGATTGTTTACATGTATAGTGCAGTATTATTTGGGCTTCCCAGGTAGCTCAGTGGTAAAGAGTCCACCTGCTGCGGTAGGAGTTGCAGTCATGACTGAGTGACTGAGCACACACATGCATGTGAGCGTGTGTGCGCACACGCCCACACAGTATTATTCACTATAAGCACAGTGTTGCACAAGAGATTGCCAGAATGTCTTCGTCTTGCATGACTGAAACTACACTCCTTGAACAATTCCTCGTTTCCCCTGCCCACGCCCCTAACGCCACCATTCTACCTTCTGCTTAGATGAGTTTGACTACTTTACCACCCCATCGACACTTCCTCTTTGGAAAAATGTCTCTTGCTACTTTTAAAATTCTCTCATGACGTTTGACAATTTGATTATAATGTGCATGATGTAGATTCCTCTGAGATTAGCCTATCTGAGCTTTGGTGGGCTTCTCAAATCTGTAAGTCCACATCCTTCTCTGGGTTGGGAGTGTGCGGACCTTATTTCTTTAAATAACATTGCTGTCCTGTTCCCTGTCCTTCTCTCTCTTCTCCTTCTGGACCCTATTAATGTATTTATTGGTCCATGTGATGGTATCTCATTAGTCCTTTAACTTTTCTTCATTCTATTTTTTTTTAATTACTTTCCCCCTCTTACTGGATAATTTCCAATGACTTCAAGTTCACTGATTTATTTTTCTGCCTGATGAAGTCTGCTGTTGAACCTTTCTAGTAAAATTTTCTGATCAGTTATTGCATTCTTTAACTCCAAAATCTGTTGATTTGTAAAGAAAATATTTTTTCTCTTTTGAAATTCTCATTTTGTTCATGCCTTGTTTTCCGGAGCTCACTGAACAGCTTTACAAGAGTTATTTTGAATTTTTACTCAGGTAATTTATTGACCTCCATTTCTTTCAGGTTGGTCTTTGGAAATTTATTGCTCCTTTGATTGAGCTGTTTTCCCCTGTTTCTTTGTGTTCCTAGTAATTTTGCTTTGATACCCATGGATTTGAAAAAATAATCATCTATCCCATTCTTTATGAAATAGTTTCATACACGAAAAGAACTTCACGAGTCAGGCCAGCTTTTGAGTCTGGGGACCTTTTGAAACTTTTCTGTGGATGTCTTTTCTGTATTTGTGTGTGTAGATTCCTAGTTAGAGAAATTTGCTGGTTTTCTTTTTAATTTTTATTTCAGGAGAATTGATTTAAGCATTGTTGCTGGATTGGTATCTACATTTGAGGAAGGAGAGTCTGGTACTTCCTATTGTTCATCTCACTCATGTCACATTTAACGTTATTCTTTTCAATGTCTTTGGGTTCAGAAAACACTTTGAACTCATTCTGTCTGAATTTAAATCCTACTTTTCTATGTTCAGGGCTTCCCCAGTGGCTCAGACAGCAAAGGATCTGTCAGGAGTGCAGGAGATCGAGGCTCAGTCCCTGGGTTGGGAAGATCCCCTGGAGAAGGGAATGACTACCCAATTCAGTATTCTTGCCTGGAGAATTCCGTGGACAGAGGAGCCTGGTGGGCTACAGTCCACGGGGTTGCAAAGAGTCAGACACGACTGAGCGACTAATACTTTCACACTTTTGTTGTGTTCAGCCTATAAGCAAGCAACTTGACTTTTCTGAGTTTTGGTGTCCTTCTTTGTAAAATGGAGATAATGTCAAGTCACTCCTGGAACTGTTGTTAGGAAAGTCCCTGGCAGAGAAAGTGTCCTTTTTAAAATCCTCCTCCCTAAACAAATGGCTAGAAGGATATAGGTCAAAACCTTAATAAATAGGTAACTCTGAAGGTAGTCAAAGTGTGTTTATTGTATATGGTTTCATGTTTCTTTCTGTTTATTCTAATTTTCCTATAGTAACTATAAATTATATGTATTATTAGAAATTTTAAAGTTTTCCTGTGTTTTTTTTTTTAATTCTTATTCGATTTGAAAATCCTTTCTGGCCTTATCCAAACCATATGCTGTTTCCCCAATATTATTTTACACATATTTCTAAAATGCGTAAAAGTTGTTCAATCCCATTCTAATATCAGTTAAAGAGATTTTTTTGGTTTTGTTTTTTTATGATTAAGAGATAAACTCACCTTAACAGTAAAGGACTTGTGGCTCTTTGTTTTGTGTAAAAGGACTCATTTTCATCACTGATGAGGACCATCGACATTTTTAGCAGCATCTTACCAAGACACGTCTATGTCAGCATTTCACTGAGTGATCATATCAGAGAATGTTGAAACAGGTCACATTGAAAAGAGTATTGATTTTAGCCCCAGAACTTAGAGTACATTGAAAGTGAACAACAACTGACTGCCACAAAATAACCAATGTTACTTCCTTTTGTCTCCCTGACACTATTTACTATGTGTATACATATTTTTGTAATTTTTAAAACCCTCGTAAGCTGCTTGTTCCATAAAGTTAGTTTTCTGCTGGGCACAGCATTTGTCCAGGTGGTTTTAGCCATTGTATAATCCTAGTTTTCCCCCTAAAGTGTCTGGGTTTTTCAAGTTGTTGTAGCTTTTCTTATCCCAGTGCTCCTTGCTGTGAACAACTAAGGTACTCAGGCCTCATTTTAGAAGTGAAAAAACATTATGATTTCACAATAATTCACAATGAAAAGAAGTAGGAATCAAATCTAGTCTTTTTCATTTCCAGACACGCCAAGCCTAGTGTCCCTCTTTACTAGAGTCCTGACTGCCTCCCGGACCATTTCCCATTTCAGTACTACTGTGCCAATAATGATCACCCTCACCAGAGCAGTGTGACTGACCAAATCGTGGAGGCCATGCCCAAATCCTACATACTTACTCCTTATAGTGTGCATTCTAGTAAAGATTCTATTGGGTCTCTTACCAAAGATGCTGTGAGCTGGGTGGTGGCTTTGTTGTTTAGCTGCTCAATCATGTCTGACTCTTTGTGACCCCATGGACTGCAGCATACCAGCCTTCCCTGTCCTTCACCATTTCCCAGAGCTTGCTCAAACTCATGTGCATTGAGTTGGTGATGCCATCCAAACATCTCATCTTCTGTCATCCCCTTCTTTTCCTGCCTTCACTCTTTCCCAGCATCAGGGTCTTTTCCAGTGAGTCAGCTCTTCATATCAGGTGGCCAAGATATTGGAACTTGAGCTTCAACATTAGTCCTTCCAATGAGTATTCAGGATTGATTTCCTTAAGAACTGACTGGTTTGATTCCTTGCAGTCCAAGGGACTCTCAAGAGTCTTTACCAACACCACAGGTCCAAAGCATCAATCTCATTCTAACAATATCCAGGTTTGATGTAAAAACAGTCACCATACTTAACCTCATTTGTACCTCATTTTCTGTCTTTGAGGTTCAAATTATACTTGCTTCAGCTGTCCAGGGAGATGGCGTTATAGGGAAACATCATTACTCCTGCCTAAACTCAGCTTGTTATTACTCCGAATGTAACAGAGGTGGTGAAACTTCCAGAAATGAGAGACCCTCCAGTCTGTGAAAGATCTAGAAGTTTCAGATCTCTAGTCTCTATCATGCCAGAAAGGAACCTTGCAAAGAAGGATACAAAGACTGACTTCCTAACTTTTCCTGCTCTTCCTCTCAGCCATTTTGATGCCTGATGAACAGAGTGCTTTGGAGTTCTGAAAATATTCCCACAATGACATTTTTGTCCCTTTCACTTAATTCCAAGTAAAATAGAGTGTTTGTATAGCAGTTGTCTAGGTAACTTTGGGGGGCTTCTCTGGCAGCTCGGCCGATAAAGAATCTGCTTGCTATGCAGGAGACTCGGGTTCCATCCCTGGGTTGGGACGATCCCCTGGAGAAGGGACTGGCTACCCATTCCAGTGTTCTTCCATGGAGAATTCCACGAGCAGAGGAGCCTAGTCCATGAGGTCACCAAGAGTCTTACATGACTGAGCTACCAACATTCACTTTTTTTTCCAGGATAACTTATTTGCAAACAGTTTTATTTTCTATAATTACATTTCTTTAATTTCTACTTTATTTCTTTTGGAAATTAGAGTTATACTTTTTTTTTTTTTAACATGAAATATATATCCAAAATGTATAATGGTATTATTATCAACATACCATTATTGCATCAGATGACAGTAACAGTTTATATTTATTAGACACAAATTTAGCTTCCAGGCCTTTTATCTACAAATGCTAATCTACACAATACCATTTCTCATTTATGTTATTACCCACCACTAAAAAATGAGGACAATTTTAAAAAATGTATCAGATGTAAATATTCATTATGGTGAAGGACTTTTACACACAATATTTCATTTCTTCTTACAATGTAGACCATAGTCCATTGGCTAGAAGGTAACCAATGACCCCACATAACTGTGGGGGCAGAAAATTACAATCTAGCTGTGTGCCATGCAGAAAAGGAAAATTGATTTATGGATCACATGTCATTGTGACTGCAGCAGTGTTGTACTCTGTGCTAAAGAAATAATTTCAGTATATGAGAAGACAGAAAAAGACAGCAATATTCTCCCCTTGCCACTTCTTTTTTAAAGTTAACCTACAAAATTATAATACCAGAATAACTAATGAGAATATTATTAAGAAAAAGTTCAAGTCAAATTCACTAATGAACATAAATGTAAAATACCTAACAGAAATGTATATATCACCTTAATATAGGCTCCTCAAAGCCTTTCATGTCCTATAATTCAACATTCTTTTATACACAAACATGATATTCAGTAGTAAGTAACCAAAATTCTTCCCCTTAAAATCTGAAAAGGACAAAGATATTTTCTATTACTATTTCTATTCAATATTACACTGGAGGTCGGGGCCAGTTGTATAAGGCAAGGTACGTAAAACGTAGAAAAATCTGAACAGAAGAAACAAAGCTGTCATTTATTGCAGATAATACATAGAATATACAAAAGAATAAAAATCCCCAAAGAGTAAATTGTTAGGAATAAGAGTATAGTAAGAGTGTAGATAGAAAATTAATATACAATAATCTGTTGCACTTCAAAAATAGTAGCAAAAACAGTTAAAATGAGTCTTTTTTAAAAAGTGTATCATTTATAATAACATCAAAACCTAAAGTAACTAGAAATAAATCCAACAACATTGGTCCAAAATCTTTATGGAATGACTTGTAGAACTCTATGGAAATACATTTTTCAAAAAGCAAATACACAGATATATTCATGGCACAGAGGGCTCAATACTGTGAGTGTCACTTTTCACTTAATTCATCTGTAGAGCTAATGCTTTAAATTTTTTTAATATAATTTTTCAAAGTGAATGAGAAATTTATATGAAAATGCAAAGAGCCCAAACCATCAAGATACTCTTGAAAAGCAAGCTGGGCATACTTTCCCTATCAGGCATGAAGACTTACAAAGCTCTGTTGATGAGAGGAGTGTCCACTGGTGCAGGGCTATAAAAATTGTCAAATGAGTAGAACACTGAATATAGTAAAAATTACATGCAAAAAAGGCATTTTACTGAGAAACACCTGGACTTTTCAGTAAATGAATGTGAAGCAATTGATTATATATAGAGGGAAAAATTAAATTGGATCATTACCTTATAAAAAATCCATTCCAGGTGACTCTTACTTATAAATGTGAAAAGCAAAATTATAAAGATTCTAAAATTAATGTGAAAAATACTTTTATATCCTCAGAATTTCTTAAAACAGACTATAAATTACAAGACTGAATGACTTTTCAGTAAATGAATGTGAAGCAATTGATTATATATAGAGGGAAAAATTAAATTGGATCATTACCTTATAAAAAATCCATTCCAGGTGACTCTTACTTATAAATGTGAAAAGCAAAATTATAAAGATTCTAAAATTAATGTGAAAAATACTTTTATATCCTCAGAATTTCTTAAAACAGACTATAAATTATAAGACTGAAGGCAGGAGCAGAAGGGGATGACAGAGGATGAGATGGTTGGATGGCATCACCAACTCAATGGACATGAGTTTGAGCAAGCTCCAGGAAATGGTGGAGGACAAGGGACGCCTGGCATGCTGCAGTCCACGGGGTCACAAAGAGTCAGACACAGCTGAGTGACTGAACAACAACATAAACTATAAATTATAGAAAAGATTAGTAAATTTAGTTACGTTGGATTTAACTTCTTTTCACCAATAGATACCACATATGGAAATTAAAAATAGAAATTATAATTTTTAGAACCACATATAATTGACAGTGAATTACTACAACATAAAAATACCCTCAGACAAAAGGATAATAAACAGCCTTAAAGAAAGCTAAGCTAAAGATGTAGTTAGAAAAACACTCATGGACTTTAAGATAACCTGACAAAAGATGCTCAATTCCATTAGTATCCAAGGAAATGCAAATTAAAACCACTATAGTGTACAGCTCTGGACCATAAAGCTAGCAGAATTTAAATATATAACAACTGGATCAGATAAAGCATAGCCTTCTGGTTTAGACTAAGGATTTGAGACTATTTTGTTAGTAACAGGATCCTTTGAAGAGCTGAAAATAAAGATGTGATCAGATTAAAGTTCTGGAAAAATTCCTGTCCTGTATGGGGCCTGGAAAAAAATTGTTGACCATATCAAATATTGGTGAGAATGTGGAACAAGGGGAAATCTCATCCCCTGTGGAGCAGAGAGTCAATTGATAGAACTGATTTGGAAAATAGTTTGACATTTTCCTGCATATTTGAAGATATGCATTTATTCTCATCCTGAATTCCACTCTTGATCCATACTTTAGAGAAATTCTTTTTCATGTTTACCTGGAAACTTATACAAAATAATTTAGAGCAACTTTAAATGAAAACAGCACAAATGTTCATCTAATATAGGTTGGATAAGTAAATCATGATATGTGCACACATGCTCCTCTTGTCCATGGAATTCTTCAAGCAAGGATACTGGAGTGGGTAGCCAGTCCATCTCCTGGGGATCTTCCCAACCCAGGGATCAAATATGGGTCTCCTGCATTGCATGCAGATTCTTTATCATCTAAGCCACCAGTGAAGCTTTTATCATATTTTGCTACAAGGAAAATGAACATACTGCAGCTACACACAACAACATAGAAAAATTATATCAACACAATGTTGGGTGAAAGAAGTGGATATGGAATTTATACAATGTGATTCTATTTTAACAAAGTCCCAATTGGGCCAAGCTAAATAATGTATTGTTTAAATCTTCATGCATAGAAGGAAGGAAAGAAATTAGTTATCACAGAGATGATTATGATTACATCTGTGGGAAGGAAAGGAAATTCATTTGGGAGGGGTACACAGGAAGCTGCTAAGACATTACTAGCAGTATTCTGTTACTTAACTTGGATGATGGCTCTACGGGCGATTGCTTTGTCTTTATTCTTCAAATTATATATCATTGTCTATACTTCAGTGTCCATGATATATTTCACAAGGAAAAAAAGGAAGCTTTGAAGGTCTATTTTTGATGGACTGTGTGTGTGAGAAAGTTGCTCAGTCGTGTTCGACTCTTGGCAACCCATGGACTATATAGTACATGGAATTCTCTAGGCCAGAATACTGGATTGGGTAGCCTATCCCTTCTCCAGAGGATCTTCCCAATCCAGGGATTGAACCCAGGTCTCCCGCATTGCAGGCAGATTCTTTACCAGCTGAGCCACAAGGGAAGCCCTTTGATGGATTATGCCAATGTTTTTTATCTTTCCTGTCTGAACCCCACCCCCCTAGAAAAATATTCTCTTATTTAGATCTAGTTTTATTCTCAGTGAAAATTTAAAAATAGGTTTCTTTTGTTGGAATTCATAAGAATGTATCCCACAAAGATCTAATAGCTTAACATTTATCTGCATGTAAAAGAATTATAACATTTAAAATAGTGTCTTCTACATCATGGAAGTGATTAATTTATCTGGAATTTATATTCTATTTGATATTTATAATTTTTTATTTGAGAATCATATAGCAAACAATAGTAAAGCAAACCAAAACTTCTTACATCTGTATAGAAAATTATTTTGTGCAAGGTAATGATATGGTAACAACAAATATTTATGGAGGAAGTAGTTTGTCCACATATGATATTGTTTAAGACTCACAGCACAGTAGGAGGGATATACAATTAGTATTCTTATGGTTCAATGTGGAAATATAATGTTAACATCTGTTGGAAATCAAGACAAAGAAATTAAGTAACTTCCCAGGTAAGAAAAGGACAAATACTGTATAATATAATTTACAGGAAGAAACTAAAAAAGACAAACTCAGAGAAGCAGAGAGCAAAATAGTGTTTACCAAGGGCTGGTGAGATGAGGAGGAGTAGTGAGAATGAGCTGAAGCTCCAGTACTTGGGCCACCTGATGCAAAGAACTGACTCACTGGAAAAGACCCTGATGCTAAGAAAGATTGAAGGCAGGAGAAGAAAGGGACGACAGAAGATGGGATGATTGGATGGCATAACTGACTTGGTGGACATGAGTTTGAGCAAGCTTTTGGAGTTGGTGATGGACAGGGAAGCCTGGCATGCTGCAGTCCATGGGTTCACAAAGAGTCAGACATAACTGAACAACTGAACTAAACTGAAGTGAGAATGAGTGACGTTGGTCACAAGGTGCAATCCAGTTATAAGATCAACAAATTTGAGGGTCTAATGTGTAGCAATGATAGCTAATAATACTGTATCTTATACTTGAAAGTTGCTAAGAGAGTAGATCTTAAATGACCTCAGTACAAAAAAGAAATGGTAAATATGTGATGGGATGCAAGTGGTAGCTAAGGCTTTAATGATAATCATTTTGTACTTTGAAAGTGTAGCAAGTCAACACATTTGTGCATCTTAAACTTACACAATGTTATGTGCAATAAAACTACCAGGG
>SJYX01014344.1:78772-102076 GCA_006410675.1 Oreotragus oreotragus
TGGGGGGGCGGGAGGTAGAAATTAAGTAAATTCCCTAAGTCAGTTGACAACCCAAGTATTTGGAGGTGATTTCTAATTCTTAAGCTGTCTTAAACCAGAGCCTATCCTTTTTATTACTACAGGGGCTGCAAACCATTATTTGGGGGCAAAGACTTGTGGTTTGGTTTTTTTCTGTTTCTTTTTTGTCTGGCATAGGGTTAATCTTTTTTTAAGAAATGAAATGTTTTTGTGAAAATACTTGCTCATCCCCAAACCTATAGAGCCCACCCTCCTCTCACCTGGGTGATCATATTTCAGTGACACACATCCTTGCCCCCAAACTCTGCAAATGTTTCTATTTTTGACCAGTTTTCTCCCAAGAGCTGAACTTTATAAGTACTCAGGGAGTTAGGTAAAGAAAGCTGCATTTTGCAAGTGAGGAAACCAATTCTCAGTGATAATGTGATGGACCAGAGTCGAATAATTAAACAAGTATTTTTGGAAATTGCTTTATTTCTCAATGTAATATACAGAAGGAGGAGGAGTGAGAAGGAGAGATGTTGGGGGTGGGGGGAAAATTAAATAAAATAAATTTCTCAGTCAGAAAATGAAATCTGACACACCCTCCAATGAGAATTAATCTGTCAGATTTCTTTCTCTGCCTCAGGAAAAAAAAAAAAAAAAAGTGAACTTCACTGTTGTCCCAGGCATCCTGGCTTTGCTTTCATCTTACTGGAGACCTTTTGCCTTCTCTGGAAAAAGAAACTTAACACCATTCCACAAGAAAGGATTTTTCCTTCCTAGATTTCCTGATGTGAAATCCATTCCCCTAATGTTTTCCATTGTCTTAAGAGTATGATATGTCTAAATAACATTTGTTCTCCCGCCTCTCAGAAATAAAGAAAAAGGAATGGTGATTTTTGTTTTAGTTCATTGAAAATTATGGCTTTATTACTTTTAGCTTTTTAACTCAGATAATGAAAATAATATTCCTCTGTCTGTGAAAAACAAGTTGTTTTCTGTGTACCTTTAAGATAGAGTGTGGGAGGAGGGATTGAGTGGGAAGCAAAGAGGATTTGGTAGAGAAAAGTAATGGAAAAGAGCAAATTACTGGCATTTCCGAGGATCAAAAAGAGCCTAACATAATTTTAGTTGAAATATAGAGTCATTCTGTTTCTCCAACCTGTAGGTCATGATTTCAGCTTTTAAGCTTTATGTAAGACATACAGATATCCAGCGCTGGCACAAAGCTTTGCCTAGCTGCACAAGCATAAAGTGTCTCTGTGCTTAGAACTCTAAGTGGTGCAGCCCTCGGTCAGCATGATCAAAGACCTGCTCTCTATCAGCCTGAGAAAATGCAGGAAAAATTACTGATAGGTCATTTTCCCAGGGGATACTTTTGAAAACACTTGGCAAACTTACAAAGAAACTAGCAATAGTGTATGAAGGCAAACATACTATGCAGGTGCCATTGAGCATTTTAATATTAACAGCGTCTCTTAGAGAAGATAGCTGAATGACTCCAACTGATTTATCTGCAGTTGATTGCTATGAACCAGGTACTGGATTTCAGTTTGAGCCAGTGACTTAGAATTGTTAATACAGATTTACAGGATGGTGAAACCAGATATTTCCTTTAAGGGAATGACATTCTCATGCAATTTGATTAACACTACTACCAGAAGTTCATCACAATATGGTAACAATTTTAATAATGGCAACCTGCCAACTTTAGCAGTCGTGGAAGGATTTGGCATTCTTGAATTTTCCCAAAGAAACTTTAAACAGAAATGAGTCAAGATCTTTTGAAAAGTGTGTCGAGTCACCATCATCAATAAAGAAGAAAGGAATTTATTAATCTGAGTCACTAGAGTCTTTACTAACATGAATTCACGGTGAGCTAGTTTATGAATGCAAGCTTTATCAGGCACTGTACTGGGTATGCAGATAGAGGCCCTGCGCTTTCCTTCCCTTCTCCAAAAATGCACCATTACTCTAAAGTTGATGGATGGCCCCCTTGGTCTCATTGTGATATTTTTATTACATGAAATACAGTGCATTAAATTGTAGGTTTTCAAAATACCCACGAATGTTCTCATTTTGGAATTTGACTTTTTCCTCCCATTCAAACCATATATCTATGCTAGTAAGGATATTTAATGGCTAGTTGTATACTGTTCACTGTATGATTTTTCCATGTTCTTGGAAACAAATAACTTCATGATATTTACTATTGGTGTCAGTACAACACTGAACATTCTTATACTTAACATCATCTGCAAGTGTCAGCATTAGCCTCTTCCTCTTGTATACGCACAGCAGATAACAGCCAAACTGTTCTCCAAAGGGTCTATACCAATTTTTACTTCCACCAGGATAAGAGATACCATTTCTTCACATCGTCTCCAACACCTGGAGTTTCTAGGCTTTTTATAAAGTTTCATAAAAGAGAAGAGTAGGATGTTTTCTTTCATTATTTTTTTTTGCACAGCAGATAACAGCCAAACTGTTCTCCAAAGGGTCTATACCAATTTTTACTTCCACCAGGATAAGAGATACCATTTCTTCACATCGTCTCCAACACCTGGAGTTTCTAGGCTTTTTATAAAGTTTCATAAAAGAGAAGAGTAGGATGTTTTCTTTCATTATTTTTTTTTATTAATACTTGTGTCCCCCTTCACTACTGGTGAAGTTGAACATCATTTCCCAAGTTTATTGCCCATCTTGATTTCTCCTCTTCTGTCACATGGCTGTTCACATCCTGTGACCATTTTTCTTATCTATTGCTTGTCTTCTTCAACATGATAAGTCAGAATTCTGGTTGTGATTCTTTGTCTATTTATTTAGGTAAATCTTGACCCACCCTGTTGTTTGACTTTTGACTTTGGTTACAGGTGCTTTGAAGTTTGAAATGTGATTTTATTGAGCACATCAGTCTTTCAATGTATGATCACTGTGTTTTTGTTCTTATGGAAGAAATTTCCAAATGCCATTTTTCATATATTATGTTTCCATTTGTATTTGTCTTTCACTCTGCCCATAAATAAAGACAAACTTTATTTCTGTCCAACTTTTAAAACTCTTCTTTCTTTTCTTTTTATTGTTTTAATTTATATTTTAAGGAGAGAGTGGGATGACTTGAGAGAATAGCATTGAAATGTATACTTTTATTTTTTAACTTTTCTCTTTAAGGTCCATAAATTATGAAGTAGGAGAGTTCCTATTTTGATTCTGACTTCAGCAGGATATGGTGCATTATATTAATGGATTTTAAAAAATACTTAAAAATATCATTTTACTCATGTGGCAGTATGTACTTATTCATGATATATTTTTGTGGTTTGTAATAGCACTTATTTAAAAAGTAAATATGAAATTCAAAAGCTATGAGGACTACTTCCTGAATACCTAAATTTTATTAACCAAATCTCTTACCTCAATATCCCATTTGCTTTCATCATATGATATATCCCAGTTTGCAGTTATTTTGCTTTGCTTGTTTGTCGTGGGTCTATTTTGTTCTTAGGCTGTTAGCTCCCTGAGGACAGTTTAGCACTTCTAACTTACCCATCTTTGTCTGATTGCCCAGTGTCAACCCAGTGCACAATACAAAGCTCATGCTTAGTAAACCTGCTTGAGGAGTGAGCACTCTAGGTTGGTCTGTGCTGTGGGACCCACAAACACACACACACACACACGTACACACATGTACACACACACGTACACACATGTACACACACACACACACGCACACGATGACAGGATGCCTTCTCCTTCAATTTTACCACAATTTCTGCAGCCTGTGTTCCTTAGCCTGCTGACTTCATTCCCCCGAAGCGGTAAGTCAGTATTCTGTCTGCACGGACTTTACACTATGCCTTAAGTCTGAATTAGGCTTCAGTTTCTATATTTTCAGGGTACACATTTTTTATCAAGCCACAAAATCTGTACCAGGAATTTTCTGAAATCAGGTGCAGTGAGGAGACACTTATGACTTCAGACACAAACTGGCTGGGTTATTTCAGGCAATTTGCTACTTGCTTCTCTCACTGAGTACTATCTTCGCTGTACTGTAGGAATTATAATACCTATCTTGTCAGATATTGCCGGCTCTGTGCTGATTAAGAGATAAATTCATAGCCAATATTATTCAGTACTTACTCTGTGCCTGGAATTATTATTAGGACTTTGTCTCTATGGACTCATTTAACCAATGAAATCATGTGAATGTGTTGCCTGCCTGGCTCAGTGTTTGGCACAAAAGAAACGATAAATAAAAATGGATTTTAAAAAATTTCTCAATGGGGAATTAGGCTAGAGCGGAAACTTAATCACAGAGAGGAAACTAGTAGACAGGAAGCTAATGTGTATCAGACACATTAAAAATAGAATTACAGTAGTTTCAATATGAAGGATGTAGTTCTTGTTTTTCAAGAGCTCCTGGTCTATCTGGTGGTTATTGCATGTATTACATAAAGTGGGCTTCATCAAAGAAATGATGAAAAGATTGTAATTTTTATATAGAGTCTACTGGTATTTATGACTTTTTTTTACATGTGAGAGGTAAAGAATACTAATTTACAAAATAAATATTTTAAATTACACTATGTTCACTTAGAAACAGCAAGATTAGACGGTTAAAACAGGAAATTCTCTTTAGGTGATTATAAAGTATAAAAGTGCAAACAATAAGTAAGGTTCCAATTTTCTTTTCCTTTTGGTTGCAAGGACTGGAGTCACTCTTTCAGAAAATTGACTCTGTGGGTGGGGCAGCCCTAGAGTGGAGACAATGGAATCACAGACAAGAAAGGGGGAGGGAGTCCTGAGTTCCTCACTACAGTGAGTCTTTGTTAATTAAGCCTTACATTCCTATCCAAGTCAAACAGTTCTGCAGAGTGACTTAAGAATTAGGCAATAAAAGCTCTCTGTCTTGGTCAGTGGTCAGGCTTGCTTAGACTGAAAGAAAATAAAAGAGAAGCATTTCTCCTTCAAGCCTTAATTGCTCATAAGCAATGCATGATAGTTTACTCAAAGGCCTGTGGAATTACTAGGGCTGAGCTGGTTTCTATGAAGGATGATCCATTGCTTAGAACTGCATTGCATAAGTGTAGGCAATACAGCTTTTTAAAACAGTGGATGGACTTCCTTAGTGTACGGTTTGTGAAAAAGTGCTGGTCTCTGAGGACTGTGATTCTAGATAGGAGTGATTCAAGCTGTTTCAGACCTTGATGGTTAATAAGTGGTGGCTTTTTCCCACTTTATAGTGATAGCTATCTGATGGCTTAGATGGTAAAGAATTCACCTGCAAATGCAAGAGATGCAGGTTTGATCTCTGGGTCAAGAGATCTTCTGGAGAAGGGAATGGCCACCTACTCCAGTATTCTTGCCTGGAGAATCCCATGACAAGAGCCTGACAGACTACTGTCCATGGGTTCACAAAGAGTCGGACACGGTTGAGTGACTAACATTTTCCCCACTGTATCCTGAATCTATTTCCACATCTCTTTTTTATTGACTACAATCAACTTACTCTTTGAAGGGTTAATTTTATCTTGATCCTATTGGCTTAGAGCTTTTCAAAGGTGTTGGAGAAGACTCTTGAGAGTCCCTTGGACTGCAAGGAGATCCAACCAGTCCATTCTGAAGGAGATCAACCCTGGGATTTCTTTGGAAGGAATGATGCTAGAGCTGAAACTGCAGTACTTTGGCCACCTCATGCGAAGAGTTGACTCATTGGAAAAGACTCTGATGCTGGGAGGGATTGGGGGCAGGAGGATAAGGGGATGACAGAGGATGAGATGGCTGGATGGCATCACTGATGCAATGGATGTGAGTCTGAGTGAATTCTGGGAGTTGGTGATGGACAGGGAGGCCTGGTGTGCTGCGATTCATGGGGCTGCAAAGAGTTGGACACGACTGAGCGACTGAACTGAACTGAGAATATATCATTTGTTTTTCTTTCTTTCTTTCATTCATTCCACCTGTAGGTATTTATTGAGCATCTCCTGTGTTGTACACACTGCCCTCGGTAGTCAGGTACAGTTCTAGGCCTTTTAGGCCTCACATGAAGTGGCTTCCCAGGTGGTGCAGCAGTGAGGAATTCACTACCAATGCAGGAAACGTGGGTGTGATCCTTGGCTCAGGAAGACCCCTGGAGTAGGAAATGGCAACCCACTCCAGTATTCTTGTCTGCCAAAATTCCATGGACAGAGCAGCCTGGCGGGCTATATTCGAGGAGGTCACAAATAGACATGACTGAGCATTATGAATGTAATTGCTACAGTAGTTCTGGGCCTGAAATACTTCCATAATTCCTTCACCCCAGGCCTGGCCCACTTCTATACATGCAGATCTCAATTTAAATATTACTTCTTCAGGAAGGCTCTCAAATTCCCTTTCTCATCCTAGATTAAGCCTCCAGTGCATAAATTTTTATAACTCATTATGTTTTCTTCAATGCACTGATTACAATGTTAATGAAGTTATATAAGGAGGCTCACTAAGCTACAAGCTCTCTTAGGAGAAGATTCATGACCTTTCTGACGTACCATCAGATTTCCAGTGTCTCAAAGAGTGCCTGTGACAGACAAAATGCTATCGTATAATTCTACCTGTTAGGAAACTTTCTGTGAGGTAGATTGACTTCAGGTTGGATTTTTGACCCTTTAATGTATCAGCATTACATGGTATAACGGCACTTCAATTTATTGTATGCCTGGCCCTCCTCTCTAGTCTTCTAAGTCACTGATCCCAGTGTCCCACAAATGCCCCAGTCTCATCCTTTGAAGGACAAACCCCTGAACCTTCCCCTACCCTGCCATCAGCCTTTACACGCGCATGTGTACTTGTTCAGCTTCATTGTTTACATTATTCTTCTTATCACATTTGTATATTTGTTTAGCTCATTCTCTATGCCTGCAGGTCTAGAGGAATTAAGAGGATGCCTAGATAAGCTTCTCTGAGCACTTAATGACAATAAAACAGCATTAAATATTTTGCATGACCCAGTTTCTCCCCATCCCATTCAACTTGACATTGTGCCATTTTCACCAAGTACCTGCCCTGGAAAGGCTGTTTTCCCTCTGAGTTCTTTTAACTAGAGTTAAAATAATTCCTATGTTTCTTTATTTCCATTTCAACTTTTCTTCCTTTATACCTCTGCCTCAGAGCCAGCTATATAACTTGTACAGAGGAAAAATCAAGAATTTCAAAACCTGGAAAAAAGGGCATTCAACCCCACTGGGAATCTTAATACAGGGCCTTGTGCCCTTGCAAGAAGCTGGCCTTGTCCCTCTTTAATTTCACCCCCTTTTTTCCTCAGTCTCATTCTCTCTCACTCTATTTTCTTCTCTCTGATAAGCACCATCACGTGTCTTTTCTTTCCCCAAGAATATTTCCTCCTCCTGGATCGGCCAAATTGGAATCAATCATTGAAAGTTACAAGTGAAATATGAAGTCTTGTGGTCCTATCTGATTTTGTGGGCAAAATCAACATTGCTGTCACTGAATGCTTGTTATTTTATTTTAAAACTGTATTCTTTGAATGAACTTCCAAGTTATAATGACTTGCCTAACCTCATTTACAGGGTCTAGCTTTATTTTTTAAATAAATCACTGCAGAAATTTCTTCCAGGGTGCCTACTGTAATTTCTGTTCTTACTTTAAAAATTGGGCAGAGAGGGTGACAGGTACCAGGAAGTCACTTAGGGTGCACCCTCGTCTCTGGTATCTAGTTTCCTTGTTTTGTTCCCTGGCCATCAACTCAACCTGTGCTTCTTCATCCTGACCCCCACATAACACAAATTTACATTGGCTTACATGACATCTCACTGTCGTGAGGTCTACAACCAGCACCCACCTCCCAAGAAGTCCATGCACCCAGGGATCTGGTCTACTTGTCCTTGGCCCCAGTCCTACATTCCGTGAGAACCCACAGCCCCCGTTTGACCTCTGTGCTCTATCCTTCTGTACGTCTACATGGTTGAGCACCATCTCTGCTTTGCAACAAAGATCAAATTGCCAACATCCACTGGATCATGGAAAAAGCAAGAGAGTTCCAGAAAAACATCTATTTGTGCTTTATTGACTATGCCAAAGCCTTTGACTGTGTGGATCACAATCAACTGTGGAAAATTCTGAAAGAGATGGGAATACCAGACCACCTAACCTGCCTCTTGAGAAATCTGTATGCAGGTCAGGAAGCAACAGTTAGAACTGCACATGGAACAACAGACTGGTTCCAAATAGGAAAAGGAGTACATCAAGGCTGTATATTGTCTCCCTGCTTATTTAACTTATATGCAGAGTACATCATGAGAAACGCTGGACTGGAAGAAACACAAGCTGGAATCAAGATTGCCGGGAGAAATATCAATAACCTCAGATATGCTGATGACACCACCCTTATGGCAGAAAGTGAGGAGGAGCTAAAAAGCCTCTTGATGAAAGTGAAGGAGGAGAGCGAAAAAGTTGGCTTAAAGCTCAACATTCAGAAAACGAAGATCATGGCATCCGGTCCCATCACTTCATGGGAAATAGATGGGGAAACAGTGGAAACAGTGTCAGACTTTATTTTTTGGGGCTCCAAAATCACTGCAGATGGTGACTGCAGCCATGAAATTAAAAGACGCTTACTCCTTGGAAGAAAAGTTATGACCAACCTGGATAGTATATTCAAAAGCAGAGACATTACTTTGCCGACTAAGGTCCGCCTAGTCAAGGCTATGGTTTTTCCTGTGGTCATGTATGGATGTGAAAGTTGGACTGTGAAGAAAGCTGAGCGCCGAAGAATCGATGCTTTTGAACTGTGGTGTTGGAGAAGACTCTTGAGAGTCCCTTGGACTGCAAGGAGATCCAACCAGTCCATTCTGAAGGAGATCAACCCTGGGATTTCTTTGGAAGGAATGATGCTAAAGCTGAAACTCCAGTACTTTGGCCACCTCATGCGAAGAGTTGACTCATTGGAAAAGACTCTGATGCTGGGAGGGATTGGGGGCAGGAGGAGAAGGGGACGACCGAGGATGAGATGGCTGGATGGCATCACGGACTCGATGGACGTGAGTCTGAGTGAACTCCGGGAGATGGTGATGGACAGGGAGGCCTGGCGTGCTGCGATTCATGGGGTCACAAAGAGTCAGACACGACTGAGCGACTGAACTGAACTGAGCTTGTTCATGGTCTTACAGGAAATCCATTCCCACCCAGAATTCCAGGCTCTAGAGCCATGGCTGGTAGGTAGGGCATGTCATACTCCCTGTCTTTACCCCTCCTCCTTCTCATTCATTCTCTTCTTACCTCTGCCCCCTAACATCCCGTATATCCCTCCCCTTTCCTGTAATCAAGAAGAGCATTCCTCCTCTTCCCATGCCAAAAATAATTGTTTTACTCACCTACTAGCCCCTTGCAGTTTTGTATTCTATCCTCAAGTCTTCATAAATGTGTCTAACTACACATTTATGTGTGTACTACACAGTCCACTTCCTAAGATAGATTTCTTTTACACATGTTAATATAATCATATGTTTTATCTAGTCATACCTATATTATCTTGTTACTGGAGTTAGCTACTCCTATATTCCATAACTTCAGAGACCAGGAAGTCTAGACTTTTTTTCAAATTTCAGATATTCTCCCCCCTCCCCGACTTCATTAACATTCTCTACTTACACTTTCAGATGTTGTCTAGTTTTTAATTGGAAAATATATTTCTCACGGGATACCTCCATTAGGTATTGAAGGTAGGTTTTCTATGTTGTTGTTTATTTGCTCTGTCGTGTCTGACTCTTTGGCAACCCCATGCACTGTAGCCTGCCAGGCTCCTCTGTCCATGGGATTTCCGAGGCAAGAATACTGGAGTGGATTGCCATTTTCTTTCCAAGATTTTCTATAACAGATATGTATCAGAAAAGACCCCAGGCCCCAAATAAGACCATGATAAACTATTCAGGACTAAAGTGCTTATCTTTCTTTGACCCTTCATTAGCTTCTGACATTTTCCTTGGCGTTTGTTTGATTTCGAGTTGCATACTTGTTTCCCATGAAATATGGTTTACTTTATATCCGTCTTATACCATGACCATGCCCTTAGACCGCTTTCTATTACAGAAACCTGCTGATAGTTTGTCTCATAGAACATTTTTTTCTGCATTTGAAGATAACGTATGTTCAATGTATTAAACTTGGAGACTATAGAATATAAAATAAATAGCCATTTCTAGTCTTGCTCCCAAGAAATAGCACCTGTTAACACTAATATATATTCTTAACATTTTTTCTAGATATTACTTTGTACAAAGCAAATCTCTCAGATATATAAATTTGTATTCTATCTTTGTTCGTATAACTTTATATCATGATGATTTTTTTTTAATGTGTCTTAACCTAGTTTTCAAGAAATCAGAACTTGGGGCTTTGTTTTAGAGTATAATCTAGGGATCAGAACAGGGGAGGGCAAATGAAGTAGAGAAGGATGGGGAAAAGCTAGTATAAAGATGTAATAGTGACTTCCCTGGTGGTCTAATGGTTAAGACTCTGCCTTCCAATGCAGGGGACACAAGTTCAACCCCTGGTCAGAGAACTAAGATCCCATATGCCAAGGGTAACTAAACCTATGGGCTGCCACTAGAAATGCCTGCAGGCTGCAACAAAGACCCAACACAGCCAAATAAAAAGAAAAAGTGTGATAGCAAAGTGACTGATAAGTGCACCACTTACGTGGCCTTGGGGTCCATTCCCACTGTTTCTTAGGGCCACCTGGTGTGGGTATCAGTGTGGCAGCAAACTACAATCTGTTTTCCCATTGTGTCATCTCACCTGTGAACCAGGCTCAAGTTCATTTCTTCTCCACTGACTGTAAAGGAAAATCCCCATATGGCCCTTGATGTGAGTTGGAGCCAAGATGTCAGAACAATAAGGGTGATTGACTTGAAGTCTGATTACCTGCTACTCTGGTGGAACGCCTGACACCCACTCCCCAAAATATAATCAAATGGAACTGCTACCCTACATTATGGCTCATTTCTGACAACACGGAGTTCAAAATGGGCTGTTCCTAAACTAATTAGTCACTTTCTAAACCACAGTTACTCAGTCTCTTTGAGGGCTTGGGTACCCTGGGAACTGTTTATCAAGCAGAGAGTAATTTTTGTCCATGAAGGCATAGTTTTGTGCCATAATTCTAGGGGTTTGAGATGTGCATTTTCTGTTGAGACTTTCTAGGTAATTGTTTTACTCACCTACTAGCCCCTTGCAGTTTTGTATTCTATCCTCAAGTCTTCATAAATGTGTCTAACTACACATTTATGTGTGTACTACACAGTCCACTTCCTAAGATAGATTTCTTTTACACATGTTAATATAATCATATGTTTTATCTAGTCATACCTATATTATCTTGTTACTGGAGTTAGCTACTCCTATATTCCATAACTTCAGAGACCAGGAAGTCTAGACTTTTTTTCAAATTTCAGATATTCTCCCCCCTCCCCGACTTCATTAACATTCTCTACTTACACTTTCAGATGTTGTCTAGTTTTTAATTGGAAAATATATTTCTCACGGGATACCTCCATTAGGTATTGAAGGTAGGTTTTCTATGTTGTTGTTTATTTGCTCTGTCGTGTCTGACTCTTTGGCAACCCCATGCACTGTAGCCTGCCAGGCTCCTCTGTCCATGGGATTTCCGAGGCAAGAATACTGGAGTGGATTGCCATTTTCTTTCCAAGATTTTCTATAACAGATATGTATCAGAAAAGACCCCAGGCCCCAAATAAGACCATGATAAACTATTCAGGACTAAAGTGCTTATCTTTCTTTGACCCTTCATTAGCTTCTGACATTTTCCTTGGCGTTTGTTTGATTTCGAGTTGCATACTTGTTTCCCATGAAATATGGTTTACTTTATATCCGTCTTATACCATGACCATGCCCTTAGACCGCTTTCTATTACAGAAACCTGCTGATAGTTTGTCTCATAGAACATTTTTTTCTGCATTTGAAGATAACGTATGTTCAATGTATTAAACTTGGAGACTATAGAATATAAAATAAATAGCCATTTCTAGTCTTGCTCCCAAGAAATAGCACCTGTTAACACTAATATATATTCTTAACATTTTTTCTAGATATTACTTTGTACAAAGCAAATCTCTCAGATATATAAATTTGTATTCTATCTTTGTTCATATAACTTTATATCATGATGATTTTTTTTTAATGTGTCTTAACCTAGTTTTCAAGAAATCAGAACTTGGGGCTTTGTTTTAGAGTATAATCTAGGGATCAGAACAGGGGAGGGCAAATGAAGTAGAGAAGGATGGGGAAAAGCTAGTATAAAGATGTAATAGTGACTTCCCTGGTGGTCTAATGGTTAAGACTCTGCCTTCCAATGCAGGGGACACAAGTTCAACCCCTGGTCAGAGAACTAAGATCCCATATGCCAAGGGTAACTAAACCTATGGGCTGCCACTAGAAATGCCTGCAGGCTGCAACAAAGACCCAACACAGCCAAATAAAAAGAAAAAGTGTGATAGCAAAGTGACTGATAAGTGCACCACTTACGTGGCCTTGGGGTCCATTCCCACTGTTTCTTAGGGCCACCTGGTGTGGGTATCAGTGTGGCAGCAAACTACAATCTGTTTTCCCATTGTGTCATCTCACCTGTGAACCAGGCTCAAGTTCATTTCTTCTCCACTGACTGTAAAGGAAAATCCCCATATGGCCCTTGATGTGAGTTGGAGCCAAGATGTCAGAACAATAAGGGTGATTGACTTGAAGTCTGATTACCTGCTACTCTGGTGGAACGCCTGACACCCACTCCCCAAAATATAATCAAATGGAACTGCTACCCTACATTATGGGTCATTTCTGACAACACGGAGTTCAAAATGGGCTGTTCCTAAACTAATTAGTCACTTTCTAAACCACAGTTACTCAGTCTCTTTGAGGGCTTGGGTACCCTGGGAACTGTTTATCAAGCAGAGAGTAATTTTTGTCCATGAAGGCATAGTTTTGTGCCATAATTCTAGGGGTTTGAGATGTGCATTTTCTGTTGAGACTTTCTAGGAACTCCACAGAGTACCCTGTTCCACTATGGACACCTCTGACACCACTACTGAAACAACCAGCCAGAGGGTCCAGGTGACACAGGAGCATACACCTCTGCCTGTATGTATGTCAGATTCCTCTCTTACTCTAAGTGCCAGTCAAGGGTCTCCAAATACAGAAGCTTGAGCAAAGGTATCATATGTGCTTGTTCCAAAATTCTGAGTGCAAGTCTTTGGCCTCTTTTTTCTTGATGTAAGGTGCAGCTGGAACCACATCCTTTGCCTTAACGGCTCCAGGCCACCAGGTCCAGACAGTGTTAGTCACTCGGTCATGTCTGACTCTTTGTGATTCCATGGCCTGTAGCCCACCAGGCTCCTCTGTCTATGGAATTCTCCAGGCAAGAATCCTTGAGTGGGTAGCCATTCCCTTCTTTGGGAGATCTTCCTGACCCAGGGATCAAACATAGTTCTCCTGAGTTACAGGCAGGTTCTTTACCATCTTAGCCATCAGGGGAGCCACTGGGTCCAGAATAACTTCACTAATGTGGCAACAGTGAGGATTTGTGGATCTTGTTTCTACCTCTCTGACAAACACGTCTTACTAGGGCATTAGCAAACTTGCTGCTTCTTACTCACGGGATCATATTACTAGGATATCATCAAATTATTGGACCAGTTTGTTCACTCAGATGTCAAGATGATCAAAGACTCTATAGACTGTGATATAATAGGGAGAAAGAGGATAACAGATCTCTGCAGAAATCTGCAGAGATTTCTATGCAGATTTCTATGCTATCCCCACCGTATGAAGCCAAAATGCTTGCTGCCATCTAACAACTTGATATTCCAACTCCAAAATGGTGGCCTAAAAGTCTTCTTTCTAGGACATTCTAAATGTCTTACTTGGTTTGTTCAGAAAGCAGAGCTCGAGGCAAAGCCTTATGTGCTTTTACTTTATTAGAAAGTGCAGCTCCAGGGAATAGGGCTAAGGAGAAAAGAAGTGAAACAGGTAGAACCAATATGAAGTTTTCATCTCAGTCCTGTGGAAACATTTTCCAAGAGAGCTTATGAGCTACAGCATGAGTTATCAGTCATGGGGAAGAAAAGGGAAATGAATTTATCTACTAGCTACTCTTCCTTCCAGGTCCATACCCATAGCATGCGAACTCCCTCACATGAGTGTGGCTGTGAGCAGGCTACCTGGTAAGCCATACCTCACGGTCAACAGGGAAACCTTGCAATAAAAGGCAACAGGCCCTATATTAGACATGAACCAAATTGTGTTAACTTGAGCTAGTGAGAATCACTTAGAACTTAGCTCAAGTTGATTGCTGCAGCAGAGTTAGAGATTTAATAAAAGGCAAGGCTAATAGGTGAATAGGATCTGAACTATGGCATGAGTAATGTGATACATCATGCTACTGAAGGGGCTTTAAAGCTACTATTTCCATAGATATACAATATACTTCATTTCATTGTTCCACTGATGTGCTCTGATCTGTTGTAACATTCCCTAATTGTTACATTATTTCCCTTCAATTATTAATATATTCTCAGTAATTTTTTATATGAAAATAGATGTGCATTATAGAACAATTTTTTAAAAATTATTTACAAGCTTTAAACAGAAAATACATAATTGAACACATTGACACTGACTTGGTAGCATGGAAACACTTCAGCCCAGAGTGAAGTCAATTTGTCTTTGATGAATTTATATATGATAACTTCTCATGACATGATTCCAAAATATATGTATGAACTGATGTGGCTTGATTATAAGTGTAACATAAATTTAAACACTGGTATTACTTTACATGATTTCAATTTAAGGTCAATGACTGGAGAGTTGTATTTTTTTTTAATCTGAGATAAAATATTCTTTAAGAAGCTACCTTGTACCTATGTACAACTGAAGATCAAGTGTTAAAAATCCACTCTTGATGAACACATTAAGCAAAGGATACAGCCTCCATCACACATCTGTTCCAAAAACAGCATGTTTCCAGAAGTATACATTTCTTTACAAGTAAACATTGCAACATTAATAAATATAGAGAAACCAACAGAATGAGTTCCAAAATATAATCACAGTAATAAAGCTTAGTTTTGAATGGCTTATCAATAACTGATTCATATTTAACCCAAGCTTAACTCTTGGGGCTTTGGCATTAGGTACTCTTATAAGTGTGATATTTTCTGGTGATCTTGATTTGTGGCTGAAGTAGAAATACCCAAACTGAATTCAAGCTGGACTTTCTAAGTGGCATCACTGTGTAATAGAGAAATGGAGGTGCTTCTTCTTTTTCCATTTGATGCCTTTGAAGTCAGTTTTTTTCCTTCCATATTTGTTGAGCCCTTAGTATGTGCCAAGTGCTGAGCTAGAAGTTGGAGATACAAAAATAAATAAGACATAACCCTCTGTCACAAAGAATCCTGATCCAGTGCAGAAAGGGGTTACTATGAACGTAGTTGTCTAAGAATCATTTCTCAACATTTCCCATCTACATAATAATTTGCATATGAAGGAATATAACATATTATTTGCAATTGAAATGGCTGGATAATCCATAACAGAGATTCTATTAATAGTTCTAAAAAAAAACAAACAAAAATTTCAGGTAGGAAGATTATACGGCTTTTGTGGCAGAATTTTTTTCAGAGTTAGGGAACATCGGATCCAATATGATCTCCCAGCAGTAATAACACCACATAGAAAGATAAAATGTTATTGTTCGAACCTCTCATTTCACTTTCATTTCACTGAGAGTTAATTCTCTATGCCAGAATGGAGCTGAATCAGGTCTCTTCTCTGTGGTCCTGGAGTGAGCTTGCTGAGTTGTGGGGGAAGGAAATTAGCTTCTTCATGGTGAGTATTTAAATATTTCAATGCTGTCCTTAATGTGAATTTGAAAATCCTGTGAGCTGAAAAATCAGAAACTTATACCTCAGTGGTTACAGTGACATAGTTTGAGGATGAAGGACATGGGTAAATTGTAATCTGAATTAGGTAGGTAGCCTAACTTGAGTCTGCACATATTAAACATATTAACTGCCAAACCACATATTAAACACTGTTCCTTTAGTGGGTTAGCACCTTGATACTGTCTCATGCAACGTAAGTGCTGGTTATAATAATCAAGAAACATGAGCTCTCTTCAGCGGCTACTTTTCATAAAGGAGTCATACTCTCTATTCCAAAATCCTGACAGGGATCTCCTAGGAATTACTGGAGTCTGTGTATTTAGAAAATCACACTGCTCCTTTATTGCACTTCTTTCCCTAAAGTGATTAAAACCATAAAATCTTATAAAATGGGACAGAGTAAAGGGAAAAGCAGCCAAATTGATATTGGTTGTGGGACTTCTCAAAGCAATAAGGCGAGGTTCTCACTGTTTTTCCTCTCTCAATTTCTCCCTCTTTCTTTTTCCCTTTCCCCTTCTTCTCTCTCTTTAAAGTATTATAGTACTATGACCTTTTTTCCCGTTAGTAAAATTTCAGTTCTATCAGTTTTGTCCTATTGCCATCCACTCCCCATCTCTTACATGATGTTATAAGAAAGAAAATTCTCTGCTGAAAAACGTATTGTAATTTTGGAATCCTAGCAAAGATGACAACTTTCTTAAATGTATCCTATTGCTCATGACATAAAATGTAATCCCATCAAATAATTTGTTTTGTTAAATATGCACCAACATGTTTCAGCAATACTTTCAAAACTGAGCTTTTTCAGTGGGAGTACTTGGCTGTACTGACAATATCACTTCGTCTTTCGGCATCTTCTGGCACTGAGCTGTAGATTTTCTAAAAGTCAGAACCAAAAGGCCAAGAGGATAATATTCCTGCTTCCCATTTTCTGTCATGTAGGTCTTATCCATCTCTCTTCTACTAAGTAAATTTGTCTCTGGCTTTCTTTCTTAGTTTTGCCTAACTGCCCAAATACCTTCTTGTCTTTTCGATTCAAAAGACACACTCTGACGTTTCCAATCAGATCATCTGAGACTGATGGGATGTATGTACTCCCTCTTGGTTGCTTTGTGAGAAAGTTCTGCTGAAAAAGCCTTGTGTTTCTCTCTAAGACAGTGGCACCTGTCCAGCACTCTGCCCAGTTTGTCAAGAGGGTCTGACTAAAGCCCTTCATTATTGTCTGTTGGTGAAATAATTTGCCTGAAGCAGAAATGGCTCCTTAATAAGAGGAATGAATGGTGCATTGTTTTTGCCTAATACTCACAGAGCTTCTTCCTTGTAACTTCCGTTCCTGGCCTTTGCTTTTAAGTGTCTACCTGCTTAGCAAGCTTCTGTGTGAGAATTTAGGCAGTGGCCATGGCCATGAATAGTGCGTTGTGGATGCCAGGATTACCTGAGGGAACTGAATCACAGAGTAGCTCAGAAAGCCTTTTGTGTTTTCTCTAAAAGGAACTAATCATTACAAAACACTTGTGTTTAGGTCCTTAGGCCTTTTCTCAGACCCTGAACCTCAATTCAAAGTGGGGCCGGAGGTGGTACTACTGGTGCAGACAGATATTTCAAGACACAAAGGCTAGTTTTGGGTAGGACAGCTGAGAATAGACATATGTAAAGTATTTGACCTTGCTGACAAAACCATTTTACGTATCTGTCTAAAGGGTGGGCTTCCAGTAGCCAGATTTGTTTTTGACTCCCTGTGATGAGGAATGTTTAACACCATGGTGAGATTAAGGCAACCTCTTTTTCCCTGTCTTGAACACTGAGAAGAGACCAAGAAACAATGAATGGATCCTGCGTATGTTGAGAAGTCTAACTTAACTCAGGAACATGCGACATTCATATTTTCCTATGTGCACTTCAAAGCAGGGAAAGCCAATTTTCATAGAGGAATGTACATAAGGGAAGTTGAGAGGATTCCACCAAGGTTCTTGATATCTTTTCTGTCCTGAGAGGACTGTCTGAATGCCTTCTTTTCCCCTCACCTGGAGCTAGCTTGAGTAACTGCCAATTATTTGCAATTAAGAGTCTTGACTAATAGTAATACATAAGTAAATACAGGTAGATGCTCCTTTATACTCCCAGAAATCAAAATTTACAATTTTGCACACACACACAAAAAACAGCCAGATGGAAACATTGTATTTTAATAGTATGACACACATAAAACAGAGTGAGTGAGAGTTGACACTTCCCTTGGACGGCACACTGGCTCATGGAGCAGGCAAGGCAACAAACATGGAAACAAGACATGTCAAAAAACTCAAGTTTCTAAGCAGTGCAAATTGATAGCAACTTCAGTGGGAGTAACTTCGGATAAGTTGGATTGACACAAATATTTACATAGAAGAAAACATAGTCATGCAGTGTTACTATAATCATTATTTATGAAAACATGTCACTGCAAATCATAATCTCTGGAGGGATAATTTATAGCCAAAGTTATTTTAGTTGCTTTGTACCACCCTCTGTTATAATTGTCTCATTAGGAAGATATTAAATAAAAACAAAATCTCTGAAAACATGACTCTTCATTTCTTTAAATAAAAAATTCATTTAGCTAAAATATAAACATCTAAGGCTTTAAAAATGTACTCATGTTTGTTTGTTTTTACTATGGAGATTGCTCATTCTTAAGAGAAAGGAAAATTCTCTGTGTGTGTCATCACAGCTAATGAAGGGAAGAACTTTATAAGACATTAGAAAATACTCTTGAACTTTTCTTACTTCTTGTCATAAAGTTACACTACCATGGTATATTTCAAAGATTATTTTTGTTAAATGTCTGGACAAATAGGATTTAATTTCTCCTAAAAATGAAGATAGACTTAAAAAAATTAATCTATACTTGATAATTCCAACATATATTTATTCACTTTTTCCATCCCTTCTAGAAATAGTGATTTTAATATTTTTAGCATAAAATAGTGAAGAAATAAAGCATCAATTCTTTACATATATAACAGTTGTTTTTCACTCCTATTATTTACTGAACCATGAATATCATTTCTATTTTTTAAGCTGAAAATGGAGATACAAATCCACGATGGAACTTGTCCACATTTCTTATAACCAGGCTTTTAGGGAGGATACTAAGCCCACATTACCTGCAGAGCAGCCTAGATAACAGAGCCTTTCAGAGAGATAGGCACACAGACCTTAGAAAGGCAAAGTACCAGAACCAGATTCCAGGGGCAGTAAAGGTATCCTGTTAGACAGATGAAACAGAGGCAGGGAACCTGAATTGTGTGGTTTTAACCTAAAAGACTAGATCACTTTATGGTTGTGTCTGGAACAGGAACTAACAAAGCAACATATACAGGAACCAAAGCGGAACGTTAGCGTCAGAGACCAGAATGAATAGGCACTGATGGACTTCAACTTCATGGAGCTGGAAAGTAGACACAGCAAACTGCTCTCGGTCCTGGAAAAGAAGGAAATTGCTTAAGTTTTTTTCAACCTTGCTGGTTCTGCATCCCAGTGATTCAGGGTGTTGGGATGGTAACTGATTTTATAGATGGAGCAAAGGGAAAGCAAAGGATTAATCTACAGCTGTTAGGTAAAATATCAATACCTGAATCCTATCATTGTATCCAGTTTGCTTAGTTTTGAGGGATTTCTTCTGCTGATAATGTTCTAGCTTAATTCTCTTATTTCTCCTTCCTACACTCATCGGTACAGCCAAACTTATCTATTTGATGCCCTACTTCTTTCCTTTTGCCCATACAATTTCATATCTTTGGATATTCCTTTACCAGTCAGTTCTATCTTCAAGTCCCAACTCAGGTTTCATTTTATGCTAATTCTCCAGAGTTGGGAAAAAATCGTTTTTCATAATTCCCTTAAAATATTATTATAAAATATATCACATCAGATATAAAAGTACAAAACAATTAATTTTAAAGAATCATCTATGTAACCGCTACCCAGGTGAAGAAACAAGACCCTTTTAAAGTCCCTTATATGATTCACCTCCATGGAGATGTCCTCTTTGTTCTTCTTTGGAGGTAATCTCTGTGTTGACTTTGTACTAATCGTGCCCTTTTGTTTAAAAAACTTATTGTATTTTATTTGGACTTATGCTGCCTATGCAGTGTGCTTTAAATAATGTTATTTAACGATATAATTGCATCTTATTATGCATATTTTGTTCTTCTTTTGGTCAACATTTATGTTTCATCTGTTTTTATTGCTTGTGGCTAAAGTTCAATTACATTTTTATAGGATTCCCTTGTCTAAATATTATATAATTTATTTATTCTTTGTACTATTCATCAACATTTGGGCTGTTTCTAGTTTAGGGCTGTTATGAACATTCTTATGTAAGTATCCTGGTGTATGTGTTCTTAAATCATTTAAATTATTTAACTTTATGAGCAAATATTTACCCTATCTTTTAAAACATCATAAAAATTGCAGCTGTTAATCGTGTTCTAGCTCATGTTCCTAGCACAATGTATAGAACTGTTACTCTGTTTTAGGCATCTTGGTATCTGTTATAGATAACACTCTAATGAATACTCAGTGAATATTGCTGTTGTTCAGTTGCTCAGTCGTGTCTACCTCTTTGCGACCCCGTGAACTGCAGAGTACCTGGTCCCTGTCCTTCACCGTCTCCTGGGGCTTGCTCAGATTCATGTCCTTTGAGTCAGTGACGCCATCCAACCATCTCATCCTCTGTCACCTCCTTCTCCTCCTGCTCTCAGTCTTTCCCAGCATCGGGGTCTTTTCCAGTGAATCAGGACTATAGCCCACCCGGCTCCTCTGTCCCTAGAATTCTCTAGGCAAGGATCCTGCACTGGGTAGTCATTCCCTTCTCTCAGGAATCTTCCTGACTCAGGGATTGAACCGGAGTCTCCTGAATTGCAGGCAGATTCTTTACCATCTAACCATCAGGGATGCTCACTAAGCAATATATTTTCTCCCTATATGAGGTTACTTCTATAGCAAACATCTGCTTATTGGAATTGTCAAGTCAAACGGTATGAATATTTAAAGATTCTTGATTTAGTAAAGAAAAATGACTTGCCAAGGTTGTATATTGACTGCTTGTTTTTGGTAAGGAATTGTTTTTGGAAGAGACCAAATATGCCAATTGGTTTTAGGATCAACTGATCTTCATATTGTAACCATTGAGCCATGTATTGTTTCTTACATAAGTTAGGAAAAAGGTAATCTGGTCTTCTTCTTGATTACTAGGAACTAATTCTCTATCTCTGACTGAAAATTTGGCACACTGTCCTCAATATTTTGTCACAGTCAACTTTTTGATGGAAGGTAAGGTCCAGGGGTCATGTATGGATATGAGAGTTGGACTGTGAAGGCTGAGCGCTAAAGAATTGATGCTTTGGAACTGTGGTGTTGGAGAAGACCCTTGAGAGTCCCTTGGACTGCAAGGAGATCCAACCAGTCCATCCTAAAGGAGATCAGTCCTGGGTGTTCATTGGAAGGACTGATGTTGAAGCTGAAATTCCAATGTTTTGGCCACCTGAAGCAAAGAGCTGACTCATCTGAAAAGCCCCTGAAGCTGGAAAAGATTGAGGGCAGGAGGAGAAGGGGATGACAGAGGATGAAATGGTTGGATGGCATCACTGACTCAATGGACATGGGTTTGGATGGACTCCGGGAGTTAGTGATAGACAGGGAGGCCTGGCGTGCTGCGGTTCATGGGATCGCAAAGAGTCGGATACGACTGAGTGACTAAACTGAACTGAATATAGAGCTTCCCTAGCAGCTCAGTTGTTAAAGAATCCACCTGCAATGCAGGAGACCCTGGTTCAATTCCTGGGTCAGGAGGGATAGGCTACCCACTCCAGTATTCTTGAGCTTCCCTGTTGGTTCTGCTGGTAAAAAATTCTCCAGCAATGCACGAGACCTGAGTTTGATCCCTGGGTTAGGAAGATCTCCAGGAGAAGGGAAAAGCTACCCACTCCAGTATTCTGGCTTGGAGAATTCCATGGATTTATAGCCCATGAGGTCACAAAGAGATGGACATGACTGAGTGACCTTCACTTTCATATATAACCTGAAAATATTTACTACATATTACATCCCAGAAACTGTGGAAAATGTCATGTAATGAATCAACTCAATTCTGTATGGTATTTCTGGAAGACATTATTTCTGTATTATAGATGAAGAAATAGAGATTCAGAGACTTTATGCCCTTGTAAGCAGCAGTATCACTAGATCTATTAAAATTTGTATCAGATCATTAACATTCTGTTTTCTCTTGGAAGATACCCCAAACCATGCTCTACAGATGTATTCTTCAACCAATAGCTCTAAACCAGTCCATTCTAAAGGAGATCAGCCCTGGGTGTTCTTTGGAAGGAATGATGCTAAAGCTGAAACTCCAGTACTTTGGCCACCTCATGAGAAGAGTTGACTCATTGGAAAAGACTCTGATGCTGGGAGGGATTGGGGGCAGGAGGAGAAGGGGATGACCAAGGATGAGATGGCTGGATGGCATCACCAACTCGGTGGACATGAGTTTGGGTGAACTCCGGGAGTTGGTGATGGACAGGGAGGCCTGGCGTGCTGCAATTCATGGGGTCACAAAGAGTCAGACATGACTGAGCGACTAAACTGAACTGAACTGATAGCATAGCCAGAAACATGAGAGTTTGTTTTTATTTCTGGAGAAGATTTCTAAAGCTTAATTGGAATGTATTTTTTTTCCTATTTCTTAAGCACTTTTACACTGAGATATGTTCATTTTGGCTGGTCATATGATTGTGGTAGGTGGCACATAACTGAGCAGTTCCAGACATCTGGTTTTGGCTTACTATCTAATGACAGAGGAGACTTTTCTTTTTTTAATCAATGCATCCTTTTATTAGTTCAATTCTGATTCTTAAAACTTTGATATTTCACTCCTAGCTCTACTATCTGGAGTCACATGAACATCTTGTGTGGGAAAAATACTTTGATTTAAGTATTTAAATGTTCTAACCATGACCTTCACCATCTCAGATGCTCTCAGGATGTTTAGCCTGGAGATGAAGAGACAGGAGTTATTTTATTGATTCCTCATAAGTTATGGTTTCTACAACCTTACACTCTGTTTAGTTGTAAGAGTCAAGCATTAGTTAGGCTCTGAAGTTGAACTTACTGGTATGAACTAGTCCATGCTATTATGACTTCGGATAATGACTCATTCATTGTGCTCCCTTTGCTCGTTTAAAAGAGAAATTAAATTAGGGAACCTGCTTTATAGAGTTTGTTAATTAAAAGACTCCTTGGAAGAAAAGTTATGACCAACCTAGATAGTATATTCAAAAGCAGAGACATTACTTTGCCGACTAAGGTCCGCCTA
>SJYX01014344.1:102600-114559 GCA_006410675.1 Oreotragus oreotragus
GAGGATGAGATGGCTGAATGGCATCACAGACTCTATGGACGTGAATCTGAGTGAACTCCGGGAATTGGTGATGAACAAGGAGGCCTGGTGTGCTGCGATTCATGGGGTCGCAAAGAGTTGGACATGACTGAGCTACTGAACTGAACTGAATATGGTGAAATTATCTACCTAGTACATAGTAAGTGCTCAGTATGTTAATATATTTTTTTTTCATTTTTCATAACCCCTACACCTTTTCTTGATTGTCAGAAACCTACATACAGCATAAACCTTTGAAAGTGTGGCACTTCTTCTCAGCTTAGACTGTTCTCTTTTCTCCTTAGTACCATCTTGATCAGGGAGTATCATGTATTCTAGGAAGAAAGGATAAGAATTGAATTGAGTATCACCTCTCTGGATGCTCTGTGTGCACAGCCCCCTGTACATCACTGTATACAGTGAGAACATTTTACACACTATAGAAAATGTCTTGTCTCTACTACTCCTGTTTGATTCTGAGCCTCTTCAGTATTGGGACCAAAACATAAAAACCTGCCCCCCAAATTGGATAAATATAACATCACTACAGTTTATTAAGTCTGATATAATTAGAAGAGGAAAGTCAAAGATGGTCACCTTCTTTGATTTTCACACTATTCTTGTTTTAATTCAACCTAACCTTTTTATTTTTAGTCAGATGATACTAGTGGCAACTGAAACACCTACTTCCTATGGCTTTCCATAGTCAGGACACAATCAAAGCTATAAAACAAAGATTTGCACACTATCAGAATCAGTCTTGTCTTCTGGAATATTAGTTGTGGAACAAAATAATCCAAAATTTCTATTACTGATATTGGAGATGACTCCCCTCAAAAACTTGTTAAAGTGTAACAGTAATAACTTCTATCCGGGGTGGTATTCAGTTGTTCAGGAGAGACACTGGAGGTTAATTTATAGAAATGAATCAAAGGAACAAATGGGAGATTGGAGAAGACTGGGAGACTACAAGCCCCTTTCCATCTTTGAGATTTTAGCCTATGCTATGAAATCTTGAATAATATGTTGTTGTTCAGTCACTTGGTCATGTCCAACTCTTTGCAACCCCATGGACTGCAGCACACCAGGCTTCACTGTTCTTCACCATCTCCCAGAGCTTGCTCAAACTCATGTCCATTGACTCAGTGATGCCATCCAACCATCTCATCCTCTGCTGTCCCTTTCTCCTCCTGCCTTCAATCTTTCCCAGCATCAAGGTCTTTTCTAATGAGTTGGCTCTTCGCATCAGATGGCCGAAGTATTGGAGTTTCGGTATCTGTCCTTCCAATGAATATTCAGGATTAATTCCTTTAGGATTCATTGGTTTGATGTCCTTACAGTCCAAGGGGCTCTCAAGAGTCTTCTCTAACATCACAGTTCAAAAGCATCAATTCTTTGGCACTTAGCTTTCTTTATGCTCCAACACTCACATCCTTACATGACTACTAGAAAAACCATAGCTTTGATGAGATGAACCTTTGTTGTCAAAATATTGTCTCTGCTTTTTAATATGCTATCTAGATTGGTCATAGCGTGACTTCCAAGGGGCAAGCATCTTTTAATTTCATGGCAGCAGTCACCATCTCAAGTGATTTTGGAGCCCAAAAGAATAAAGTCTGTCACTGATTGGTTCTAATTAAGTTTTTCCTAAACATTTGGAAGGGATAATTATTAATAAAGATGTAGAATTTGATAAGCTGCAACACTGCCATTATAGTAAAATATCCTCTATAGTAACTCATATTAAAAAACAAAAAAATTCCCTTGACTCAATGTTCCTCCAGCTACCACCACAATACTCTGTGATCCTTTCTGGACAAATGACTTAAAACTGCTTAAACCTACAGGTTTCCAGTCTTCATTCTCATGATGTACTCAATACACTCGTATTAGTAGTTTACTATACTGCTCTTGGTAGTTTGATCAGCTCTCCAAAGATCATCATCTAGGGGTGTGTCCAGGGGCAATTATCAGCTTCATCTCACTTGAACAAAGCAGCATTCCACACAGTTAATTACCTCTTTATGAAGCACTTTCTTCCTTGCCTTCTGAGGATCCTTGGTCTCCTGATTTTCCTCCTCCTTCTCTGGATACTGCTTCTCAAGTTCTTTTGCTGGCTCCTTCTAAGTTACTTCTGATATTTACTTGGTGAAATCAGGGATAAATCTTTTGTCACTCTGCTCCAAATAAATTTTCAGTTAAAACTGTTCTCACCCAGACTCATAACTATATACACAAATGATAGGTTGACAATATATATACACATCTATCTATCTATGCCCAGGAGCAGGATTACAGGATCAAATGGTAGCTCTATTTTTAGTTTTTAAAGGAACATCCATACTATTCTCCATAGTACCTGTACCAATCACATTCTCACCAACAGTAAACAAGATTTCCTGAACAAAGCAGCATTCCACACAGTTAATTACCTCTTTATGAAGCACTTTCTTCCTTGCCTTCTGAGGATCCTTGGTCTCCTGATTTTCCTCCTCCTTCTCTGGATACTGCTTCTCAAGTTCTTTTGCTGGCTCCTTCTAAGTTACTTCTGATATTTACTTGGTGAAATCAGGGATAAATCTTTTGTCACTCTGCTCCAAATAAATTTTCAGTTAAAACTGTTCTCACCCAGACTCATAACTATATACACAAATGATAGGTTGACAGTATATATACACATCTATCTATCTATGCCCAGGAGCAGGATTACAGGATCAAATGGTAGCTCTATTTTTAGTTTTTTAAGGAACATCCATACTATTCTCCATAGTACCTGTACCAATTTACATTCTCACCAACAGTAAACAAGATTTCCTTTTACTCCACACTCTCTGCAGCATTTATTGTTTGTAGAGCTTTTAAAAATTAATTTTAATTGGAGGATTTAGAATATTGTGATGGTTTTTGCCATACATCAACATGAATTGGCCATAGGTATATGTGTCCCTCCCAACATCTTGAAACCCCCCTCCCTCTTCCCTCCCCACCCAGAGACATTTTGATGATGGCCATTCTGATCTATTGAGATCAACCCTGGGATTTCTTTGGAAGGAATGATGCTAAAGCTGTAACTCCAGTACTTTGGCCACCTCATGAGAAGAGTTGACTCATTGGAAAAGACTTTGATGCTGGGATGGATTGGGGGCAGGAGAAGAAGGGGCCGACAGAGGATGAGATGGCTGGATGGCATCACTGACTCGATGGACATGAATCTGAGTGAACTCTGGGAGTTGGTGATGGACAGGGAGGCCTGCCGTGCTGTGATTCATAATGTCGCAAAGAGTTGGACACAACTGAGCGACTGAACTGAACTGAATAATTGGTAATATTGAACATTTTCTGTGTCTACTGGCCAACTGTATGTGTTCTTTGGAGAAATAACTATTTAGGTCTTCTGCCCAATTTTTGGTTGTGTTTTTTGTTGTTGTTGTTGTTGTTACTGATTTATGTGAGCCATTTGTATATATTGGAAATTAATCCCTTGTCAGCTGCCTAATTTGTAAATCTTTTCTCCCATTCTGTAGGTTGTCTTTGTGTTTATGACTTCCTTTGCTATGCAAAAGCTTATGTTTCATTAGGTTCCACGTGTTTATTTCTGCTTTTATTTTTATTGGGCTTCCCTAGTGGCTCAGCTGGTAAAGAATCTACCTGCAATGAGGGAAACCTAAGTTTAATCCATGGGTTGGGAAGATCTATTTATTATTTCTATTGCCTTGGGTCAGTAACCTAAGAAAATATCACTACACTTTATGCAGAAGGTTTTGCCTATGTTCTCTTCTAGGAAATTTGTGGTGTCACATCTTATATTAAGTTTTTAAGCTATTTTGAGTTTATTTTTGTGCTGGCACTTGGGTGTATTCTAACTTCATTGATTTACATGCAGCTGTCCAGTTTTCCAAACACCAGTTGCTGAAAACAGTGTCTTTTCTCCATGTCTATTCTTGTCTCCCTTGCCAAAGATTAATTGACTGTAGGCATGTGGGTTTATTTTGGGGCCCTATTCTGTTCCATTTATTCGTATGTCTGATTTGTGCCAAAACTATGCTGTTTTGTTTACTATAGCTTTCTAGTGTTGTCTGAAGTCTGGTAGGCTTTTTCCTACCCCCTTAGGATTACTTATTGGAGAAGGAAATGGCAATCCACTCCAGTGTTCTTGCCTGGGGAATCCCAGGGACGAGGGAGCCTGGTGGGCTGCCATCTCTGGGGTTGCACAGAGTCGGACACGACTGAAGTGACTTAGCAGCAGCAGCAGTAGGATTACTTTGGCAATTCTACGTCTTTTATAGTTCCATATGAATTTTAGGATTATTTCTTCTAGTTCTGTTTTTAAAAATGTCATGGGCAATTTGATAGGGATTACATTAAATCTGTAGATTGCTTTGGTTATATAGTTATGCTAATAATATTAATTCTTCTAATCCAATATCACAGGCTATCATCCCATTTCTTTAAATTATCTTCAGTTTCCTTTATCAGTTTTTATATTGTCAGCATAGAAGTCTTTCACATTCTTGGTCAGGTTTATTCCTAAGTATTTTATTTTTTGATTCAATTTTAGAAGGGATTGTTTTATATTTTCTTATATTTCATTGTTAGTAAAGAAATACAACAGATTTCTGTATTTTAACCTTGTATTCTACTATCCACTACTATTCCACTACTGTATTCTACTATTCTACTATTTCACTGAATTCTTTTATCAGTTCCAGTAGCTTTTGTGTGGAGCGTTAAGGGTTTTTCTGTCAATATATATGGGCTTCCCTTGGGGCTCAGATGGTAAAGAATCTGCCTGCAAGGCAAAAGACCCAGGTTTGACCCCTGGGTCAGGAAGATCACCTGGAGAAGGGAATGGCCACCAATCCGGTATTGTTGCCTGGAAAATTCCATTGACAGAGGAGCCTGGAGGCACTACAGTCCATGGGGTCACAAAGACTTGGACATGACTGAGGAACTAACATAATCAATATATATGGTATATAATCTGCATATAATGACAACTTCTAACACTATCATTATATATAGTATATAATCTGCATATAATGACAATTTCTAACACTATCTATATATAGTATATAAACTGTATATAATGACAATTTCTAATACTATCAATATATATAGTATATAATCTGCATATAATGACAATTTCTAACACTATCAATATATATAGTATATAATCTGCATATAATGACAATTTTGCCTCTTCCCTTCCCGTGTGGATGCCTTATATTTTTACTGTCTCATTGCTGTGGTTAGGAGTGGTGGTCTTGTTTCAGATTTTAGCAGGAAGAACCTCAACTTTTTACCACTGAGTATTAAGTTGGCTGTGGGTTTGTCATAAGTAGCTTTTTATTATGTTGAGATATCTTCCTTTTATACCCACTTTGGTAAGTATGTTTATCATGAACAGATGTTGAATTTTATCAAATGCTTTTGTTGTGTATGCATCTTTTGAGGTAATCTTGTGGTGTCAGATCCCTGCACAATATAACATGTGTTAATAAGTCTCCTCTCCCCATCTTCTAGACCATCATGACTTCTCCTAACTGTTCTTTTGCTCTGCACTCTTTCCTTTGTTTCATTTATTTTCCCTACACACCAGAGTGATCTTTTTTAAGCCATAAATAAGAACAAGAAATATTGCTGCTGAAGTCACCTCAAAGAATTTCCGTAACACTCCTCACATGTAACTCCTCACCGTTACTACCGGGCTTATGTGGCCTGTGTTCTACTTATTTCCGGATTTATCACTTATCACATTCCTTAGTCACACCTTTTCAGTATTTTTATTACTCACTGGATTAGACAAGCTTATTGGTCCTCTTCTTTCCTTGGGTATTTACTTACATGGTTCCTTTTTTTCATGTGTAAAACTCACCTACCATCCCTGGACAAACCTGCACAGAGTCCACTTTGCCAGTGCACGGTCATTCTACAACCTGCTTCATTTTCCCTGGCAGAACTTTGACAGGTAACATTCCTCACAACCTGATGATTTCTGATTTACATCTCACCAACCAGAGTGTAAGCAGCATAGAAAAGATGCTTTTTCCACCCCCCATCTTGATAACTGCTGTATCATCAGTCCATAAAATAGTCTAATAATATTTGTGTGAATTGACTCATGTTGGACTGAGCACTTGTTAATGTAAAAGCTGGTGATTATCATGGTAATTTCAGACAGAGATGCTGGCATTCCTCTGCACCTAAAGTTTAAAAATGCCTTAGTAGTTCTGTTATTCTAAATGCATAGTCTTTTTATGCTTTCAATATGTTCCAGCTATTTTAGCAGGTTGGGGACATGCTCTATTCCACTTCACACACTGGAAAATGCCTTCTCTCTGTCAGGTGGCTATATAAACCATCCTCTCATCCTGACAAGAAGAGAGCAACTTCCAGGCCAAATTATCTGAATAATGGGAATGGGTGGTTCCAAGGTCTTTTGGAAAATAATTCTCCAATATTCTATACAACGTTCTATTAAACATAGAAAGGGGGGTCCAATTGGCCCTCAAGTACATAAGACATTCAATTCTGCACAATATCAATAGCTTTTTACAAGTGTTAGTCGTTCAGTCATGTTTGACTCTGTGTGACCCCATGGACTGCAGGCTACCAGGCTCCTCTGTCCAAGGGATTTTCCAGGCAAGGATACTGGAATAGTTTGCCATTTCCTTCTCCAGGGGACCTTCCTGACTTGCCTTTCGATCCCTGGGTTGAACCCAGTTCTCCTGCACTGCTGGCAGATCCTTTACCAACTGACATACCAGGGAAGCCCCATCTTTTTACATATTCTGACTAATTGAAACAGCATCATTTATATTTACATATGCTTACATTAGTTATATCTATTTAAATTATTATATCCAGAATTGGTCATTCCTAATAAGTGAAGCATCTACTACTATAAAAATATTTCTATGAATTTAAATAGACAAATGTAGATATAACATATCATGAGTTTAAAAAGTCTTATAGTCCCAACAGTATTATTGTATTAACTTAATAGCAACATATTCTCTAGATTTAAAGCTCAAACTTTGCCATCCAATTATAAACATTGCTATTACTTAAGCCAGAGATATGTTTGATATTAGATATTTTAACTTGGTATAAAATAAGGTACTTTAATTGATGAAAAAGCCCAAGTTTGGAAAGAAAAGTGTTGTGCAGATTAATGAAATTATGTGAGAGGCACTTTAGTCTCCTTAGAAAGATATTAAAAGGAATACATATTATTAACTGATTTAGAAACAGCTGAAATGGAACTTCTTAAATAGTAATTGCTCTTTTAAAATGCTTAGTGGACTCCAAGCATATAAAGTAAGAGCAGATGATTCTTTGCGTGGACGTATCTCCCTTCTTTTTGGTTCATGGCGAAAAGTCCCATGCACTGCTTCCAGTGACGGTCATTGTGGACATTTTCATAGACCACCCAGGTGGTTCCCTGCTCCATCTCTTTGCAAGCTGGTATCTGCGTTACTGCAGAGTAGGTGGTGGTGTGCTGGGCCTGACAAGTAGAGCTACACAGTAACTGTGGATGCCATTTCCTAGAGCATCAATTTTACTAGCTGATTGTAGAGAAAACTAATGTTTTTTTTATATTTAAACTAACACGGCTGTATTATGAGTGGAGTATAAAATTTACATGAATTTTTCAAATAAGTCCAGAGACTTAAAAGAAATCCCCCTCTTCTAGTGGGTTGAGAGCCTCTGGAGGTTCTCCCTCTCTCTTCTGCTATTAGAATATTTCAGTGGGAGAGTTTGTGAAACATAGCATCACTCTTTGATATTCGACATTAAATAAAAATGAATCTCTGTCAAGATGGCAGCTATGCATATTCTATACAAACTTGCTTACTTCTCTTTCCTCAGGGCCAGCTCCAGCCTGAATTTTGGTTGGAAGAACTTAGTATTCAGGGAACTCATTCCTTTGTCTTTCTCTGCCTCTTCTTCCCTCTCCTTTTTCTCTTTATTTCTCATTAATCTCTATTTCTCATTTTTCCTTTCTCCCTCTTTCCCTTTTATTCTCCCATTCTCTCACTCTTTTTTCTTTCTTTCTGTTGAATATTTATCAGATACCTCATATCTCAGGCACTGTGTTAGCACTGTGGTTATTAAGATGGGAGATGAGATCATCATTAAATTCTGCCATAAGCTCCAGGATAGAATGACCTGTATTTTTTTTTTCATAGTTATGTCACTTGTGCCTTACACAATGGATAGCATATATAAGATGCTTAATATTTATCAATAAACAAATGAAGCAATGTATATTCATTATTATCAAAAAAGACATTACTAGAATACATGCATTTTATTGATCCTATCTTTTGAAACCTGGACTGACTCATAAATGAAGAAAGAAGAACTGAGCATGCTGCTGCTTCCCAGAAAATATGCACAGCACTGAATCTTCATTTTGGTTTTGAATGAAATGAATGCAGTCTGGCAGGAATAAAATGAAAGAACATTCCATACAGGAAAGAAAGCACGTTCAAAGACAATAAGGCAGGAAATGGCACGGTGTGTTCAACAAACGACTAGACTTTATTTCATTGTGGTTTATTGCACAAAGAAGATAGGTGCATGAGAGTCAAGTATAGATTGGTTGGTAGAAATGATGGAAAATATCTTAGCAAAATGAAATAACACAGTTACCCTATTCACACTCTTAAGTGTCAAATAATGACCTGATGGAGTTAAGACTCACATTGCAGAGGGGTTATGCAGGCTACATTAATAGGTGGAGCTGCTGGGAATAAATTTTAAAGAAGGTAGCTGATGGTTTCAGTGCTCATGCCCCTGGTTAAAATGGCAACACCTTTCAATTGTTTCCATGCAGGTATATGGGTAGAAGATCAGGGGTTATCAGGTATTTTTATTTTCAAAAGCTACAGGCTATCCATGCTGGTATATAAAGTATACAATGTTTAAATGTTCCTCAACTACATTTTTTATTGCTATGTAACAAGCTGCCGCAAATGTGGTAGCTTGAAGTATATTATCTTATGGTTCTCCCATCTCAGATTCTTAAGCTAACTCATATCAGCAAAGAGCTTTTGCAATGAGAAATAACAATCCCAGGTTTCTGAGACAAGAATTCCAACATTCTGAGTGGTGGGGTGGGGAATCTGTCTACCATTCATGAGTTTGCATATTTTTAAAAATCATTATATCAGTTCAGTCCAGTTCAGTTCAGTTGAGTCGCTCAGTCATGTCTGACTCTTTGCGATCCCATGAATCGCAGAACGCCAGGCCTCCCTGTCCATCACCATCTCCCGGAGTTCACTCAGACTCATATCTGAGTGATGGCCATCCAGCCATCTCATCCTTGGTTGTCCCCTTTTCCTCCTGCCCCCAATCCCTCCCAGCATCAGAGTCTTTTCCAATGAGTCAACTCTTCGCATGAGGTGGCCAAAGTACTGGAGTTTCAGCTTTAGCATCAGTCTTTCCAAAGAACACCCAGGGCTAATCTTTAGAATGGACTGGTTGGATCTCCTTAGAGTCCAAGGGACTCTCAAGAGTCTTCTCCAACACCACAGTTCAAAAGCATCAATTCTTTGGCACTCAGCTTTCTTCACAGTCCATCTCTCACATCCATATATGACCACAGGAAAAAACATAGCCTTGACTAGACAGATCTTTGTTGGCAAAGTAATGTCTCTGCTTTTCAATATGCTATCTAGGTTGGTCATAACTTTTCTTCTAAGGAGTAAGTGTCTCTTAATTTCATGGCTGCAGTTACCATCTGCAGTGATTTTGGAGCCCCAAAAAATAAAGTCTGACACTGTTTTCACTGTTTCATTGTATAAATCAATACCAATGGTCAGGGGAAACAAGCAACAATGTCCAGGGTTTTAAAGCCAACTTTCATCATACCTAATATAGCAATTATCCCAACCTTTTTTTTCTTCAGAAAGTCCAACTCTATGATTAAAGCTGAAGAATCCTTAAACGGAGAAATGTCTGTTATCCTCAACAGTTTGATTGGGGGATTTTATTGCTTTGACTCCTTCAGCCAAAAAATGTATTCATTTGTTCAGTGAATATTAAGTACCTATTGTTTTTGCTACTTTGGATTAGAGTAATTAATGAATTTTTTTTAAAAAAATTGATGGATATGAGTTTCCATTTGAAGATAACAGCTAATCATTCTTGCCCTCTTTTGGTTTCCCCACTAGAATTTCAAATTTTCTTCCAGGAAAGAATTCATGAGCCTTGGATTTTTTTCTCTTCTCTCCCTTCTACTGTTTCACCCTAAGTAGTGGATCCTTGAGAAGTTTTGCTTAGACATCATGGTAAGTATAAGTATTTTTAAAAGAAAATAATGTACTGATGAAGTAAATGTTCTCATTCACCTCTCCAAAGATTTGTCTGAGATGTTTTGCTGACTTGTCAAATTTAAAATCTCTTTATATTTTTTCAAATTTTGTTAGTTTAAAATTATTCCAAAATAGATAGTTGATATGACAGACATATATATGTAAAGTCCTTGCATATAGCTCCCATGTCTTATTGACCTCTTTATTCCTAGCATATGAGATCATGCTTGGCATATGTAAGTTATCAATTAATGTTGCTCATGGAAACTGATTCAAAGATGGAAAGGAAGTGCGAATTACTCTGACACTTTTTTTTTTTTTCAGTTCAACACTGTAAATCATCTTGTTTTCCATTTTCATGGAACTTTTCTGACACATTCACAGGGGGACAGGGGACAAAGAAATGATATTTTACTTGCAGATAAGGGTAGTATCTGGTTCTTTGGAAAAGTCTAATCTCAAAGCTAACTGCCTTTTTAAAATTTTTATTTTGCATAGGACTATCATTGATTTACATTATTGTGTGCCAAGTGTATAACAGAAAGATTCAGTTACATATATACCTATATTTTCAAATTATTTTCTCATTTTGGTTACTACTGAATATTGAAGAGTTTCCTGTGCTATATAGTAGGTCCTTGTTGATTATTTATTTTAAATAAAATAGTATATATATGTTACTCTCAAACTCCCAGTTTATCCCCTGACCCACCTTTGGCAACTATAAGTTTGTTTTCTAAGTCTGTGAGTCTATATCTGTTTTGTAAATACATTCATTTGTATCACTTTCGTAGATCCTTATATAAGCAATATCATCTGATATTTGTCTGTCTTAATTTACTTAGTATGATAATCACCAGGTCATCCATGTTACTATAAGTTTTTTTCTTTTTTAATGGTTAACTAATAAATCATTATATATATGGGCCACATCTTCTTTATCCATTCCTCTGTTGATGGACATTTAGGTTGCTTCCATGTCTTCACTGTTGTAAACTGAGCTGCAGTAAACACTGGGAAACATTTAATTTCGAATCATGGTTTTCTCCAGATGTAGGCTCAAGAGTGGGATTGCTGAATCATATGATAGTTCTATTTGTAGTTTTTTAAGGAACCTCCACAGTATTCTCCAGAGTGGCTGTGCCAATTTACATTCTCACCAACAGCATAGGAAGGTTCCCTTTCTGAATACTCGCTGCAGCATTTATTGTTTGTAGGCTTTTAGATGCTGGCCATTCTGACAGGTGTGAGGTCCTATCTCATTGAAGTTCTGGTCTGCATTTCTCTTAATAGTTAGCAATGTTGAGCATCTTTTCATGTGTATTTTCATACACATGGCCATCTGTATGTCTTCTTCTTCAGAGAAATGTCTGTCTAGGTCTTCTGCCCAATTTTTTTTTTTTAAATTTTTTATTTGAACTCCCAAACATGAACCCCCCCTCCACCTCCCACCCCACATCATCCCTCCAGATCATCCCCGTGCACCAGCCCCAAGCATCCTGCATCGAACACAGACTGGCGATTCGTTTCTTACATGATAGTATACATATTTCAATGCTATTCTCCCAAATCATCCCACCCTCTACCTCTCCCTCTCCCTCAGAGTCCAAAAATCCACT
>SJYX01014344.1:117885-142128 GCA_006410675.1 Oreotragus oreotragus
TCCTCACTGCTGGAAGAGCCCTCTGAACTTGAGCAGCTCGGCGGCTCCAGCAGAGGGGGGACCCACCCCTTAGGAGGCCGGCCCACAGTATAGAGCTGCTGCGCGGGCTGAACCTGAATGTCACTACATCAGGCTTATCCGCCCAGTTGATTAATGACTGAGTCGCTCCCGCCAGGATCGAGGGCAGAGAAGAGACGTGTTTCCAGGCAGACTGTCCCCTGTCTCAGGAGGGACACTCTGGCCCTTCTCTCTCTCAGGAGCCACCCTCTCAGGTGAGTTTCTGGAGGCTGGAGTCACAGGGGCCTTCTTTTCTTGGGCGTGTCTGTGGCTCCCCACGTGGGCTCCTCGGCTTATTTGGCTGTGCTGGGTTTTCATTGCTGTGCAGGCTTTTCTCTGGTCGTGGTGAGCAGGGCCCCATGTTCCTCCCAGAGGGTCTCTTTTTGTCTTAATTCCTGGGCAGAGCCTGGTGCCCTGTGAGAAGTTTTCTCTTCAAGGGATACAAATCTTCGGCAAGACTTGTGGTGGACTAGTGCCGCTGCCAAGTGTGGCCGGGAGAGTAGAAAGCAGTCCTCCTCTGGCCAGAGAAACTGGTCCCAAGAGAGACAACAACGCAGGCTCTTCTGCCCATTTTTATTCTCTTTTTAGAGCTGCAGGAGCTCTGTCTAAATTGTGGAAATTAATCCTTTGTCAATAGTATTGTTTGCAAATATTTTCTGCCATTCTGTGGGTGGGCTTTCATTTTGTTTATGGTTTCCTAACCTGAGAAAAAAGCTTTTGAATTTAATTAGATCTCATTTGTTCGTTCCCCCCCCCCATTACTATAGAAGATGGATCCAAAAAAATACTGCTACAACTTATGTCAAAGAGTGTTCTGTTTCTCTCTGAGAGTTATAGTATCCTGCCTTAGCTCTGGGAGTTGGTAATGGACAGGGAAGCCTGGTGTGGTGCAGTCCATGGGGCTGCAAAGTATAGGACACGACTGAGTGACTGAACCCATTTTAGTTTTGTGTATGGTGTTAGAGAATGTTCTAATTTCATTCTTTTACATGTAGCTGTTTGGTTATCCCAGCACTGCTTATTTAGGAGACTGTCTTTTCTCCATTGTAAATTCTTGCCTTTGTTACAGATTAATTGACTGTGCGTGTGTGATTTTATTTGTGGACTTTCCATTCTGGTCCACTGATCTATATTTCTGTTTTGTGCTACTACTATACTGTCTTGATTACCATAATTTTGTAGTACAGTCTGAAGTTAGGGAGGTTGATTCTTTCAACTCGATTTTTCTTCTCCAGACTGCTTTGGCTATTTCGAGGTCTTTTGTTTCCTCCATACCAATTTTAAGATTTTTTGTTCTGGTTCTGTGAAAAATGCCATTGGTAATTTGATAGGAACTGCACTGTATCTGTAGGTTGCCTTGAGTAATAGTCATTTTGACAATATTGATTCTTCCAACCCAAGATCATGATATAGCTTTCCATCTGTTTGTATCATCTTTGATTTCTCTCATCAGTGTATTATACTTTTCAGAATACAGATCTTTTGTCTCCTAGGGTAGATTTATTGCTAGTTATTCTTTTTGATATGATGATACATGGGATCATTTCTTTAATTTTCTATTTCTGATCTCTCATTGCTAGTGCGTAGAAATGTAACAGATTTCTGTGTATTAATTCTGTATCCTACAACTCTACCAAACTCACTGATGAGCTCTAGTCATTTTCTGGTAGCATCTTTAGGATTTTCCACGTATAGAATCATGCCACCTACAAACAGTGACAGTTTTATTTCTTCTTTACCAGTTTACATACCTTTTAATTTCTTCTCTGATTGCCAAAGATAGGACTTTCAAAAATATGTTGAAATAATATGGTGAAAGTGGACATCCTTCTGTTGTTCCTGACCTTAGAGAAAAGGCTTTCAGCTTTTCATTGTTGAATATGATATTGGCTGTAGTTTTGTCATATATTGCCTTTATTGTGTTGAGGCATGTTCCTTCTGTGCCTATTTTCTGGAGTTTTTACCATAAATGGGTGCTGCATTTTCTCAAATGTTTTTATGCATCTATTATGATCACGTGGTTTTTAGACTTCAATTTGTTGATTGGCTGTATCACACAGATTGACTTGAGAATATTGAAAACTGCATGCATCACTGGAATAAATCCCATTCAATCATGGGATATGATTCTTTCAAAGTACTGTTGGATTTGGATTGCTAATATTTGTTGAGCATTTTTGCATCTATTTTCAGTGATCTTGGCTTGTAATTGTCTTTTTTAACATATTTTTATTTATTTATTTATTTTTAATTTTTATTTTTACTTTATTTTACTTTACAGTACTGTATTGGTTTCAGCATACATTGACATGAATCCGCCATGGGTGTACATGAGCTCCCAAACATGAACCCCCCTCCCACCTCCCACCCCACATCATCCCTCTGGATCATCCCCGTGCACCAGCCGCAAGCATCCTGCATCTTGCATGGAGCATAGACTGGCGATTCGTTTCTTACATGATAGTATACATGTTTCAATGCTATTCTCCCAAATCATCCCACCCTCTCCCTCTCCCTTTTGTGGTATTTTTGTCTGATTTTGGTATCAGGGTGATGGCCTCATAGAATAAGTTTCTGAGTGTTCCTTCCTCCACAATACTTTGGAATAGGTTCAGAAAGATAGCTCCTAACCCTTTTATAAATGTTTGATACAATTTGCCTGTGAAACAGTCTGGTCCTGGACTTTCCTTTGTTGGGAGTTTTTAAATCAATTTAAATTTCAGTGCTTGTGATTGGTTTGTTCATATTTCTTATTTCTTCCTGGTTCAGTCTTGAGAGGTTGTGTCTTTCTAAGAATTTTGCCAAGTTGTCCCAGCTTGGGAATTTTGTCCCAACTTTATTGGCATATAGTTGTTTGTAGTAGTCTCTTATGATCCTTTGTATTTGAGAAGGAAATGACAACCCACTCCAATATTCTTGCCTGGAGAATCCCACAGACAGAAGAGCCTGGTGGGCTGCAGTGCCTGGGGTCACAAAGAACCGGACAATACTGAAGTGACTAAATAATAATTTGTCCCAGCTTGGGAATTTTGTCCCAACTTTATTGGCATATAGTTGTTTGTAGTAGTCTCTTATGATCCTTTGTATTTGAGAAGGAAATGACAACCCACTCCAATATTCTTGCCTGGAGAATCCCACAGACAGAAGAGCCTGGTGGGCTGCAGTGCCTGGGGTCACAAAGAACCGGACAATACTGAAGTGACTAACTAATAATAATTCCTGTGGTATCAGCTGAAACTTCACCTTTTTAACTTTTAATTTTATTGAAACCTTTTTTTTTTTCTTTTCTTGATGAGTCTGGCTAAAGGTGTAACAATCTTGTCAACCTTGTCAAAGAACCAGTTTTTAGTTTCATTGATCTGTGCTATTGTTTTCTTCATCTCTATTTCAGTGATTTCTATCCTGATCTTTATGCTCTGTTAACTTTGGGTTTTGTTTGTTCTTTCTCTAGTTGCTCTAGGTATAGTTATGATGTTTATTGGGGGATTTACTTATTTCCTAAGATTTTATTGCTATATGTTTCCTTTTTAGAACTAATTTTGTTGATCCCATAGGTTTAGATTATCATGCTTTTATTTTCATTTGTCTCTAGATATTTATTTTCTCTTGGATATCCTCAGTGATCCATGGGTTGCTTGATAGTATATTATTTAGGCTCCATGTGTGTGGGTGTTTAGTTTTTTTCTCCCTGTAATTGATTTCTAATCTCATAACATTGTGGTTGGAAAAGATTCTTGACATGTTTTCAATTTTCTTTAATTTACCAAGGCTCACTTCTTGGCCCAGCATATGATCAATCCTGGAGAATGTTCTATGTGCACTTGAGAAGTATGAGAAGTACATGGATTTTGCTACTATTTGATGGAATGCTCTATAAATATCAATGAAGTGTATCTGGTCTAATGTGTCATTTAAGACCTATGTTTCCTTACTAATTTTTCTGGATGATCTGTCCACTGATCAAAGTAGGGTGTTAAAGCTCCTCCCACCTGATTTCCCCTTTTATGGCTGTTAGAACTTGCCTAATATATTAAGGTGCTCCTATGTTGGAAAATGAAATGACAACCCACTCCAGTGTTCTTGCCTGGAGAATCCCAGGGACGGGGGAGCCTGGTGGGCTGCCGTCTGTGGGGTCGCACAGAGTCGGACACGACTGAAGCGACTTAGCAGCAGCGGCGTGTTGGATGCACATATGTTACACGTTTTTGGATTGATGATAATTACGCAGTGTCTTTTGTCTCATGTAACACTCTTTAAGGTGTTTCTTTTTTTTCTAAGTACTGCTGCTTCAGCTTTCTTTTGATCTGTATGGTATACTTTTTCCTATCCCCTCATATTCATTCTGTATGTGTCCCTACATCTGAAGTGGGTCTCTTGTAGACAGAATACATACGGTTTTTATTTTTTTCTAATTGACTGAGCCGGTCTACGTCTCTAGGTTGGAGCATTTGATTTGTTAATCTTTAAGGTAATGATCAATGGTTTGTTTTTACAGCCATTTTGTTAAATGTTGTTGATTTGTTTTGTATGTCTTTTCTCTTCATTTCCTGTTTTGTCCTCCTATGATTTGTTGCCCAACTTTGGTGGGTTTTCTTTTTTTTAATTCCTTTTTTATGTGTGCACCTATTGTAGATTTTCGGTTTGTGGTTACTCTGAGGTTTTTATCTAGCAGTCTATATATAAATAAGATTGTTTTAAGTTGCCAGTTATTAATTTCAAATATATTTTCAATGCCTTGCATTTTATACTCTCCTCATAACTGCTGCTGCTTTTGATATATTTGTTTGTGGATGATTTCTGCCTTTACTGCCGAGCTTTTCCATTTGCAATTTTCTTGTTCCTAGTTGTGGCCTTTTGTTTTCTACCTAGAAAAGCTCCTATAGCATTTGTTTCAAAGCTGTTCTGGTGGCACTGTTGAGTGGGGACATGTCCTGGTGAGAAAATGGCAACTTCCAGGAGGGCTTATGCCAATGAGTATTCCCCAGAGTTACCACCAGCAGTGTCTTTGTCCCCTCAGTAAGCCATAGCTGTCCCCTGCCCCCACCTCCACAGTAGACCCTCCAATACCAACAGGTAAGTCAGACCCACACTCTAATGAAGTCACTGCTTTTTTTCCCCCCAGGTCCTGGGGCACACAAGACCAACTCAGATACTTTCTAATCTTTCACAGCATCCTAATTGTATTATATCTGCCCATATATCCCAACTGGTGAACTGGCAGACTTGTCATTAAATACCAGGGAATAAATAGTTATCCCAGAAATTTCTGTTAAGTTTTTGCAGTAATATAAATGTTGCCTATCTTTGCTTTCTGGTATGGTAGTCACTAACCTCATGTCACTATGATTATTTAAAGTGCGGCTGCAAGTGAACAAGGGACAAAATTTTTACCTTTTGTGTATTAATTAAAATTTAAGTAATCACATATAGCAAAGTCTACCATATTAGTGGAATGAAAGTTTCATGATTAAATATAAAGTATATGACCATCAAGACAGGTTATAATAACCATTCATTCAGTGTAACTACCTGTCATTGAAAGTGAAATCATGAGGATGTCCATGAGAAAGCATCATTTTTTTTTTAATTCTGCAAGTCCTTATGTAGTAGAGTTTTGAATAAGAAATTATAATAACTAAATTCGAGTTCTGTGTGCTCATAGCTTTAAGAAGTTTATTTTTCATTTGTATACAGGAGATAGTACTCTACCAAGCTCCCACACAGGGCCTTTATGGTAAGAACATTTACATTTTAAACATTATTAAGTACCTGCTAATGGCTACATAATAGTTTTGCCAGGAGGACACACTGGTCATAGCAAACACCCTCTTCCACCAACACAAGAGAAGACTCTACACATGGACATCACCAGATTATCAACACAGAAATCAGATTGATTATATTCTTTACAGACAAAGATGGAGAAGCTCTATATAGTCAGCAAAACAAGACCAGAAGCTGACTGTGGCTCAGATCATGAACTCCTTATTGCCAAATTCAGACTTAAATTGAAGAAAGTAGGGAAAACCACTAGCCATCAGGTATGACATAAATCAAATCCCTTACAATTATCCAGTAGAAGTGAGATTTAGATTTAAGGGACTAGATATGGATGGAGGTTCGTGACATTGTATAGGAGACAGAGATCAAGACCATCCCCAAGAAAAGAAATGCCAAAAAGCAAAATGGTTGTCTGAGGAGGCCTTACAAATAGCTGTAAAAATAAGGGAAGCCAAAAGCAAAGGAGAAAAGGAAAGATATATCTATTTAAATACTGAATTCCAGATAATAGCAAGGAGAGAGAAGAAAGCCTTTGTCAGTGATCGGTGCAAAAAAATAAAGGAAGACAATAGAATGAGAAAGATGATAGATCTCTTTAAGAAAATTAGAGATACCAAGGGAATATTTCATGCAAAAATGGGCTCAATAAAGAACAGAAATGCTCTGTACCTAACAGAAGCAGAAGATATTAAGATGAGGTGGCAAGAATGCATAGAAGAACTGTACAAAAAACATTTTCACAACCCAGATAATCATGATGGTGTTATCACTCACCTAGAGCCAGACATCCTCAAATGTAGAGTCAATAGCAAGCATCACCGTGAACAAAGCTAGTGGAAGTGATGGAATTCCTGTTGAGCTATTTCAAATCCTGAAAGATGATGCTGTGAAAGTGCTGCACTCAGTATACCAGCAAATTTAGAAAACTCAGCAGTGGCCATAGGACCTGAAAAGGTCAGTTTTCATTCCAATCCCCAAAAAAGGCAATGCCAAAGAATACTCAAACTGCCACACAATAGCACTCATCTCACATGCTAGTAAAGTAATGCTCAAAATTCTCCAAGCCAGGCTTCAGCAATACATGAACCGTGAACTTCCAGATGTTGAAGCTGGTTTTAGAAAAGGAAGAGGAACCAAAGATCAAATTGCAAACATCTGCTGGATCATGGAAAAAGCAAGAGAGTTTCAGAAAAACATCTGTTTCTGCTTTATTGACTATGCCAAAGCCTTTGACTGTGTGGATCACATTAAACTCTGGAAAAGTCTTAAAGAGATGGGAATACCAGACCACCTGACCTGTCTCTTGAGAAACCTATACGCAGGTCAGGAAGCAACAGTTAGAATTAGACATGGAACAACAGACTGGTTCCAAATAGGAAAAGGAGTACGTCAAAGCTGTATATTGTCACCCTGCTTATTTATCTTTAGCAGAATACATCATGAGAAATGTTGGGCTGGATGAAGCACAAGCAGGAATTAAGATTGCAGAGAAAAATATCAATAACCTCAGATATGCAGATGACACCACCCTTATGGCAGAAAGTGAAGAGGAACTAAAAAGCCTCTTGATGAAAGTGAAAGAGAAGAGTGAAAAAGTTGGCTTAAAGCTCAACATTCAGAAAACTAAGATCATGGCATCCAGCCCCATCATTTCAAGGCAAATAGATGGGGAAACAATGGCAGACTTTACTTTTTTTTGGCTCCAGATCACTGCAGATGGTGACTGCAACCATGACATTAAAAGATGCTTACTCCTTGGAAGGAAAGTTATGACCAACCTAGATAGCGTATTCAAAAGCAGAGACATTACTATACCAACAAAGTCCATCTAGTCAAGGCTATGGTTTTTCCAATGGTCATGTATGGATGTGAGAGTTAGACTATAAGGAAAGCTGAGCACAGAAGAATTGATGCTTTTGAACTGTGATGTTGGAGAAGATTCTTTGGACTGCAAGGAAACCCAACTAGTCCATCCTAAAGGAGATCAGTCCTGGGTTGCTGAAGTTGAAACTCCAATACTTTGTCCACCTGATGCAAAGAGCTGACTCATTTGAAAAGACCCTGATCCTGGGAAAGATTGAAGGTGGGAGGAGAAGGAGACAAGAGAGGATGAGATTGTCGGATGGCATCACTGACTCAGTGGACATGAGTTTTGGTAATCCTTGGGAGTTGGTGATGGACAGGGAGGCCTGGCGTGCTGCATTCCATGGGGTTGCAAAGAATCTGACATGACTAAGTGACTGAACCGAACTGAATGGCTAGATATGAGGAAACAAGTTGTTAGGTGGCAAAAATGAATAAATATGGTCTCTGACCTCAAGCTCACAGTCTAGCTTTACACTGCCTGTGAAAACTTATTTAATATTTATAAGTGCTACGTAAAGTAAATTATACTTCATTATTTAGCTACTGTAATGATCAGGTTTCTAATAACACACAATATTGGAAAGGCATAAAATCAGAAAACAGAAGACTAAGTTGAGAAAAGCTGAATTTCTAACACAACAAATCTCTCTCATGGTATGGTATTAGGTAGGTGACAAGACGCAAGGAAATTTCTCATTGATTGAAAGCAATAATAAAAATATTTGGCCAGTGCTTTTAGTTTATGGAGTGTGGTCACAGTATTCAGATTCGCTTTCAAGGTGTGACATCTAAATTCTGGTATTGTGGAAAACAAGAAAAGGTAGAGAAAGAAGAAATTGGACTGAACACAACTCAGAATAGAGAAAAGGTCAAAGCATGAACAAGGAAGAAATTAATGAAAAGCAGATGTTAAATAAAGTATCTTGTTCTTTTCATAAGACAAACAGAATAAAGAAAAAAATATCTCCAACAGGTAAGACTAATAGTCTTCCTTTATCAGCCACCGATTGCATTCTTAGGACAAGTTGGAGTAATCGAGAATATGAACATTAGTAAGATTACAAACATTGTAACAGATCTGAATGCATCTCTTCACAACAAGATTATTGTGTTTAAGTATTTATGCCAAAAAGTGTTTTTGAGTTTTAAATATAATAGCTTCTTTAATTCTTACAACCTTAATGACCTTTATCATCTCTGTCTTACAAACGATGATACTGGGTCACTATCTGATTAAGTAACCTATTAAAGGTTAAGTGACTATTAAATGATATTAAGTGTACTCCATTATAAATGATATATATATATATTCCATTTTATTTAAATGATAATGACTGAACTATTTCTAAGTTTTTAAGTTTATTATTCTACCCAGTGGTCTAGTACATGTTTTTAAACCATTGGGCACTCATTAATTATCTGATGAAAAATGTTTTTTCTGTACTAAGATTTCAGAAAGGCATAAGATGTGAGCTCTGCTATTTTGTGAGCTTCTAAAAGTTTCTGCGTTGTCCAACTGACACCCTGATCAATATGAAACTCTCTTCTTCAAACTGAAATGCTAATCTGAAATACTGTTTTTTTTAATTTCTAACTTTGAAGATGATGCCAACTTCCAACCTGACAATTGAATGTTATTTTGCAATCTCTTGCCTATTTATTATTACCTATACAACTGTTTCTTAACACTGGTCTCAGGAAACAGACATCTTTATTACCTTAACCTCCCATTTCTGAGAACAACTGGTGGTATAGCAGGATCTAATTAACATGTAGGGAGCAGCAAGCATTTTCTGCAAAGAATCAGTTGGTTTTATGCTGTTTTATGGCAGTCGTCCCCAACATTTTTGGCACCAAGGACCAACTGCAGAGAGACAACTTTTCCACAGACCAGAGTTGGGGATGATTGTTTTGGGGTGATTCAAGTACATTACATTTATTGTACACTTTATTTCTAATCTAATGCTACAGAAAGTAACTCTGGTCCTTGGCCTGCAGGTTGGGGTCACCTGCTTTATGGTATACATCTCTGCCATGACACTTGTCCTTTGCAGTGAATGAAGCAATGGACAATACGTAAACAAATGCTGTGAACATGTTACAATAAACTTTTATTCACAAAAGCTGGCTGCTAGCAGATTTGGCCTGTGGGTTGTAATTTTCCAATCCCTGAATGAAACTGCAGCATAGAGAAAGCCCCCCTTCACCTACAATGAAAGTAACTGAATTTGGGTTCTGATCTTCTGTGATCTTTCTTTTGGCTAGGCATATGAGGTATCTGAAAGTATACTCATGCCATCACTTGAAGGTAAGTGAGGAGTAGACAACTATGTTTATGAGAAATTTACAAAGACTGGACACACTTGAGGAGTAGAACTTGGGATGATGACATTCACTTCCTCTCCAACTGCTCAGTTTATTCCTTCTTTTTAAACTTGGAAGGGTTGTGCAATTTTATTTAAGTAATTGGTAGATTTCTATTATTCAGCTTTTTGGTCTTTAGCACCAGTTAAAGTTGCTTTAAAAATGTAGATCTGATAAGTCTAGGAAAAGGGAGGATTCAGTTCATTATATCTGCAGGAGCAAAGAAAGGGGAAAAAAGGAGTCATGAAAGATGCTGAGATGCTGATGATACCTGGTGGCAGATAATGATATGTTACTGTATTCTGGATCAGTTAATTTCTCTGCACTACCTTTCAACTGTTTATATTCTTAGGCTCTAGATAAAATGGAGCTATACATGTGCTACCTACTGGGTTAAATGTTACTCGCTCTTATTTCTTATAATCTGAACTTTATCAAGATTGACGAGGAGGTGTTTCATTTGCTTCAACAATTGTTGGAATGCCCAATCTGTGTTCAGTCTCCTGAGTCCTCTTGTGATGTGCTAAGCTATAATCATCCACCCCCTAAACTATCATCATGTTGGTTAAAGATCTAATCCTCTTGGGACTAATCTCAGACTCAAGCATTATCAAGATATTTTCCATCTAATTTGAGAATGTAGAGAAATTGTTCTGGGAAGAAAAGAGGTTCAAAAAATTGGGGTACCTTGAAATCACTGTTCCTTTTGAATTATTTTGCTTCAGAAACTAAGATCAGTCAATCACTCCATCATTAAGAAATGCATTTATCAAAGCACGAGACATTATATTAAACCCTAATGATAAAGTACTGAGTAGAATAGATATTATTATACTCTCTTAGAACTTGAGGGGCCAGTGGGGAAGAAAAAAAAAGTTTCCTTGCCATGATCATATCTGAAGCATGCCTGATGCCTCGTTTGTTTGTTTATTGATGTGGATGATCCAGCATGCCAGGAAGACTTACCTGAGAAAGGACGTTTAATCCAAGACCTGAATAATGAGTGGGGATCACCAAATGAGAAAAGGCAAGAATATTCTAATCGAATTCAATAGCACAGGTCACATTCTTGACATATAAGAGATAGAGGAGGGAACAGGAGAAGTATTAACAAGAAATGAGAGGTCCAGTGAGACTAGATAAGAAAGACATATGGCAGTCCTCAAAGATGAAGAGATGGATGGTTGGAGCTCATCTAAGGTTATCTATCTACTTATTTAAAAAGGATGGAAAAGGGACCACTGAAAAGTTTTGAGAAAGAGAATGGCAAACAGAATTGGCTCTTGGAGCTATGACTGGTATTTAGATAAAGGTATGGAAAAATAGGTTGAAAGGAAGAAAACCAGTCTGAGGGCTACCACAGGATTGGTAGTAAAATAAGAGATGCGTTGAGAAGCAGATATGTATATTTCAGGGTTTTAGCCATAGGTTGTTGCTGGCAAAGCTGGACATGGATAACTATCACCTGCGAAGGTGCTTCTCATGCATGAAAGGCTTTTTCTTTCCCATTCCCTTTTAGAGTTAGGGAACAAGAGGGGAACGTCAGAATTTTGGAAATGAGAGATTTTGAGGTTACTCTCACATCACCTCTGAATTAAGAATACCATATTTAATGGGACACACTGAGATGAAAATGCATTCACTAGTAAATGGTACGGAAGTAGAACAGAGTTTCTCAAGATTGATTACATAATGGATTATCTGGGATCTACCTTCAGAGATTCTGATTTAATTGCTTTGAAACTATATCCTAAGCCTAAGAGCACAGGCTCTTTTTTTTTTTTTTTTTCCTTTCCAAATCTCTCAGGATGATTCTTATGTTCATCTAAAGGTCTAGAACTCCTAGAGTGAAGGACAGGCGGAGTACCACTACTCTGTCATTACAATTCTGTCTTCTTTCTCATTTATCATTGTCCAGTTCTCCTATACAACAAGGCTGTGGCAAATTCCTATTTTAAACCAACGTCCAAATGATCTATTTCTGCCCCTTTCTCTGTGTGAACAGAGCTTGACCTCCTCCAGCTCTATTCACATTTTGAAATTTTGGTATAAACATAAATTTTACCATTTAAATAATTTTTAAACTGTATAATTCAGTGGTATTTAGTGCATTCATGGTGCTTAGTATCTATCACCAGTATTGTTGTTAAAGGACTTTTTGAAACAGGGTGGAAGGCAGCTTTTTCAGAACAGCAGACCCACCTTAATATCAATGAGCCTATGCAGGCTATTACTTTCAGACTGACCTTGGCCTCTTCCAATCTGAACAAAATTATTTAAAATATGTATTTCTGCTCTGCCATCCTTTTAGCTCTGATGATTACCACAGACATGCTTGTTGTAAGTATCCTTTGCAGCACCTATAGAAATGAACTTGGAAAGGTTTATCCTGTATCAAATAAATGACCATATTTTCCCATATTTAAATTCAACTGTCATATAATGGTTTCTTTAAGAAGCAGGTGCTGAGCTGGAGATTGGTATGAAAGATGAATACTAGAAATCAAAAACCTATAAAAGAAAGGAGGCAGGAATGAACACGGAAGAGAGTAAAGGTAACACAGTCTTGGCCATTTCTTGTGGGAACAATGAGACAAAGTGACTGATTTCCCAGATCTTTGTGCAGGATAAGTCTTACCTTATCCTGCTAAGCTACTGCTGCTAAGTCACTTCAGTTGTGTCCAACTCTGTGTGACCCCATAGACGGCAGCCCACCAGGCTCCCCCATCCCTGGGATTCTCCAGGTAATAACACTGGAGTGGGTTGCCATTTCCTTCTCCAATGCATGAAAGTGAAAAGTGAAAGTGAAGTCACTCAGTCGTGTCTGACCCTCAGCGACCCCATGGACTGCAGACTTCCAGGCTCCTCCATCCGTGGGATTTTCCAGGCAAGAGTACTAGAGTGGGGTGCCATTGCCTTCTCCTACCTTATCCTATAAGAGACTTATTCGTTTTCTATGGAAGTACTATAGTTTGTTTGTTTGTTTGTTTTTGGTGGTAAAAGTCATATAAAACATACTATTATAACCACACATTTAACTATATAGTTCAGTGACACTAAGTACATTCACATTGTTGTACAAATGTCACCATCATCCATCTTCTGAATTGTTCACCTTTATAAACTGAAACTCTGTCCCCATTAAACACTAACTCCTCATCTCCCTCCCCACTCCCAGCTCCTGGCATCTGCCAATGTACTTTCTGGCTCTATGACTCTGACTATTCTAGGTACCTCATTTAAGAGCATACTGTTTGGTACTATAAAATTTTGCAGGTGAGCAACTGTGAGGCATCTTAATTTTCATCATGGTATTAATCACAGACCAACTCATGAGGCGATTCTTCTACTCTTTCATCCTGAGACACTGCCAGTGATCATTACTGTGGTCTTCTGTTCTGTCTCATAGTTCAGTGCAGGTTTCCAAACAAGCAGTTCCAGGTCATCTCAAGTGCATGTAGATTAAGATACAATCAACCTCCCTTGCAAATAGAAGTGCTCAAAAGTTGCTTATTGTCAAAGAATTAAAACATTATTGTTCATTCCAACATATCTTTTCTCCTCCTCAAATAATGATATTCTAGGGCTTCTCAGGTAAAGAACCTGTCTGCAGTGCAGGAGACCCATGTTTGATCCTTGGGTTGGAAAGATACACTGGGGAAGGAAATGACAACCCACTCTAGTATCTTGCCTGGGAAATACCATGAGCAGAGGAGCCTGGCAGGCTACAGTTCATGGAGTCAGTTGCAAACAGTTGGATATGACTGAGTGACTGACCACGCATGCACACAATGATACTTTAAGTTCTTCTAAACTCATCTAGTAAGCACCTTCAGGGAAGATAACATGCATTTTCTGTCTTTTTATCCTTGGTACATAACAGTGGTAATAACTAGTTCAGATCAGTCTTTCAGTCATGTCCAACTCTTTGTGACCCCATGGACTATAGCATGCCAGGCCTCCTTGTCCATTATCAACTCCCGGAGATTACTCAAACTCATGTCCATTGAGTCGGTGATGCCATCCAACCATCTAATCCTCTGTCTTCCCCTTCTCTCACTTTCAATCTTTCCCAGCATCAGGGTCTTTTCACATGAGTCAGCTCTTCGCATCAGGTGGCCAAAGTATTGGAGTTTCAGCTTCAGCATCAGTCCTTCCAATGAATGCTCAGGACTTATTTCCTTTAGGATGGACTGGTTGGATCTCCTTGCAGTCCAAGGGACTCTCAAGAGTTTTCTCCAACACCACAGTTCAAAAGCATCAATTCTTTGGTGCTTAGCGTTCTTTATAGTCCAACTGTCATATCCATACATGACCACTGGAAAAACCATAGCCTTGACTAGACGGACCTTTGTGGACAAAGTAATGTCTCTGCTTTTTAATATGCTGTCTAAGTTGGTCATAACTTTCCTTCCAAGGAGTAAGCGTCTTTTAATTTCATGGCTGCAGTCACCATCTTCATTGATTTTGGAGCCCCCAAAAAGAAAGTCTGCCACTGTTTCCACTGTTTCTCCATCCATTTGCCATGAAGTGATGGGACCAGATGCCATGATCTTAGTTTTCTGAGTGTTGAGCTTTAAGCCAATATTTTCACTCTCCTCTTTCACTTTCATCAAGAGGCTTTTTAGTTCTTCACTTTCTGCCATATGGATGGTATCATCTGTATATCTAATAACTAGTTAGGTTTATCAATGATTGCTGATTGAAAATAGCAATAATAGTAATAAGTATATTTCTAGCAACTTTTGACATGTTTATTTTCCATGAGGTATATAGGTTTATTTACAGATTAGATAATTACAGAGAAAAATACATTTTTGTAAGATTTATAAGTTAAAAAACCTACAGTTAGGATGAAAAACTATTGGCTCCAAAGTTCACATTTTCTGTTGCTCTTAAATAGTGCCCACTCGGTATTGGATAGGTGGGAGGAAAATAGAAAGGAAAGGAAGGCAATAAAATTTGAATGAAAACAGTAGCTGAATGAGTAACTAGGGGCATCTTTTAAAATGATGCAGAACATGTGTTATTGCAAAAGAAAGCAAATGGTACTTTGTATTAATAATACCAGCACAAGGGCAGCCAGTTAGTTTTGATCGTTTACAAAAAATAAAAAGTTGACAAACAAGACAAAGATCTGAGAATTGGAGTGGAATAGATCAAGGTCTTGAAATCAGGCAACTGTTTTTTGAACTTCATGTTTTCTAGGAAGGCAGCCCTATGGTCAATGGGATGAGAGAGGATTCAGCATTTGATAAAGCAAACTCTGAAATTGCTTCTACTCATATTATCATTCACTGCAGAGGACTTTGGTCTTATCTCTTTGAAAACATAAAAGAAAGCTAATTCATTTTAAAAGCAGTTTTCTATTTGTCCCTCTGCAGCCCACTCAATGAGCTAATGTATTTAGTGAGCTTTTATCATGGAGCCAGCTTGGTTTCTCCCTTCCTCATACTAAGTAAATTTCAGTGAATTAAATGACAAAAAGCCATCTGCTTTCTATAAATAAGCTCTCCTAATACCTGGCAAATCTTAAAAGTCAAACTGACAACCAATGATCAATGATCCAAATTATAATTCATCCTCCACTGAGGGCTACTGGTCTTGTTGTGGTCAACAGGAAGAGAAAGTGTCCATCTTTCTGACTTGCAGGGCAGTATTTTTTAAGAAACTCTATTTGATAATTATTACACATGTTGTTCCAACAGCCCGGGTTAGGTATCTTATGCTACAATGTTGAGACAGAACCTACTTAAACAGTCATCTCTAATGCATCTTCCTCATGATATCTGCTCTAATTCATTAGTACATAATTATTTTCACAATAATAAATGTATTGGTAGCAATAATTATCATTTAATTATTAAGAAATTAATATGGGATAGCCATTTACATGTGCATTTACATAAATTTCACGACAACTATTGCAGATAAATATAAGTTTAATTAACATATGAGGAAAATAAGGCATAGAACAGTTTGAGTTCCCCAAATTACACAGATATGTAATGGCAGAACAAAGTGTGGAACCAGAGCAACCTGAAATCAAAACTACAGTAGTTCTATTTTTAGTTTTTGAAGGAACCTCCATAATGTTCTTCATAGTGGCTGTACCAATTTACATTGCCACCAACAGTCCAAGAGGATTTCCTTTCTCTTCACACCTTTTCAGCCTTTGTTAACAGATTTTTTTGTTGGCCATTTGACAAGTATGAAGTGATATCTCATTGTAGTTTTGATCTGCATTTCTCTAATAATTAATAATATTGATCATCTTTTCATGTACCTCATGGACCTATATTCTGTCAAACAGAGTGAAGTCATGGGGAGGGAGGTGGGAGAGGGATTCAGGATGGGGAACACATGTACACCTGTGGTGGATTCATGTCAATGTATAGCAAAACCAATAAAATATTGTAAAGTAATTAGCCTCCAATTAAATAAATTTATTAAAAAAGAGAAAAACAGATATTGTATATTAATGCATATATGTGTAATCTAGAAAACTGGAACAGATGAACGTATTTGCAGGGCAGGAATGGAAATGCAGACATAGAGAATAGAAGGGTGGACAGGAGGAGGGGGAAGAGGAGTAGGATGAATTGGAAGGTTAGGACTGACATATAAACACTGCCAGATATGAAATAGCTAGCTAGTGGGAACCTGCCGTATAGCAGATGAGGGGACTCATCTTTCTGCTCCGTGATGACTTAGATGGGTGTGATGGAGGGCTTGGTGCTGGTGGAAGGTCCTGGGGGAAGGGAATATGTGTATACATATAGCTGAATCACTTTGTTTTTTGACTTCCCTGGTGACTCAGATAGTAAAGAGTCTGCCTACAATGTGGTAGACCCAGGTTTGATCCCTGGGTTGGGAAGATCCCCTGGGAAGGTAATGGCAACCCACTCCAGTACTCTTGCCTGGAAAATCCCATGGATGGAGGAGCGTGGTGGGCTACAGTCCATGGGGTCACAAAGAGTAGGACACAACTGAGCAACCTCACTTCACTTTACTTTGTTGTTTAGCAGAAACAAATACAAAATTGTATAGAAATTATACTCCAATTTTTAAAAATTGTGTTAATCACTATGCTGCTGCTGCTGCTAAGTTGCTTCAGTCATGTCCGACACTGTGTGACCCAATCCCTATGCTATGAACATGCAACTACAGCACTTTCCTAAATATACTATAGCATCTTTGTTTGTATATGTCTGTCTAGCCCAATAAAATAGAAATGCTTCAAGGGGAGAGACCATCTATCATCCATTTTTATTTTAGCATCCTCTACAATAGTGACTTGCCTATAGCAGATACTCAGTTAAACTTTTCTAAGCCTCTTCCATTTTACACTTGAGAGACTGGCAATAACAGCCACTTTATATTTTGCTAGGAGGATTCTATGAATTATCACATTAAGATATCAAGAGTTGTTCCTGTGTGTAAGTTTGTAATAAATAGTAACTATATAAAGGAGGCTGAGACAAAGTCTCAGTAGAAGTGTGAGATCTTTCTGATAAAATGATGATCTCCAGATAGTTAGAAGAAAAGTTTATTTGTGTTACCCTTCCTCCTAAGAATATTTGCCTGGAGAAATGACAGAATATTCTGTTTGGACTAAATTGTATGTTGTGTAGTGGTTCAGTAAAAAAAGAATTCCAAAAAAGAGGATTCCTAGAAAGTGTATGTTCTATCTGATGCCATACCTTGTAGATATCATGGGCAAGATAACAGGCGTCTGGATCTTTCCTGCCTGTGTTCTTAGAAATCATGTGTGTATCTATTCACCTGTTCTTACTGGTGTCAGGAAGTTTGTGCTATGTCTATGGCTATGAATCATTCTCTTTTGCTTTTCTCTTCAACAAATATTTATTGAGTTTCTATTCTGTGCTTGGAGCTGTTCTAGGCACTAGATACACTGTAGTAAGAAACAGGAATACCCAGCCATCATGAAGATTCAGCTCAGTTGCTCAGTCTTGTCCAACTCTTTGTGACGCCATGAATCACAGCACGCCAGGCCTCCCTGTCCATCACCAACTCCCGGAGTTCACTCAGACTCAAGTCCATCAAGTCAGTGATGCCATCCAGCCATCTCATCCTCTGTCCATCCCCTTCTCCTCCTGCCCTCAATCCCCACCCCCAAGAATCAAAATCTTTTCCAATGAGTCAATTCTTCCCATGAGGTGGCCAAAGTACTGGAGTTTCAGCTTTAACCTCATTTCTTCCAAAGAAATTCCAGGGCTGATCTCCTTCAGAATGGACTGGTTGGATCTCCTTGCAGTCCAAGGGACTCTCACGAGTCTTCTCCAACACCACAGTTCAAAAGCATCAATTCTTCAGCACTCAGCCTTCTACACAGTCCAACTTTCACATCCATACATGACCACAGGAATGATTAGACGGACCTCAGTCGGCAAAGTAATGTCTCTGCTTTTGAGTATACTATCTAGGTTGGTCATAACTTTTCTTCCAAGGAGTAAGCATCTTCTAATTTCATGGCTGCAATCACCAACTGCAGTGATTTTGGAGGCCCCCAAAATAAAGTCTGACACTGTTTCCACCGTTTCCCCACTGTTTCCACTATTTTCCCATTAAGTGATGTAGGATGCCATCAATAACAATCATCAAAGAAGTAACCTTGCACGAAATATTTTATTGAAGTTAGCATTTTAAGTATGAGACAAGAAATAACATAAGTGGATAACCGCAGGGTTTTGGAAAAATAAGTAGTGGGTTCTTTTAGAATCTGCTGCCCATCCAATTAGGATAAAGGAGAATGCAAGTGTTTTAGAAGGCAGTGCATCCCCAAAGAAATGAGATGAGAATCATGGCAACATTTGTTAACACTCAAATTTTGGATAACCTGAAGAGAGCAGAAGTGACAAAATTCTTAACTGAGGCTTGCCTTTGATCTTAACTGATTACTTGATGAACACCATGTATGTGATGTCCCGTTAACCAATCCATATTTTTTTAATGGTGTGTATATTATAAACTAGGGGAAATTTTTTTTTCAGATGCGTAAGGGGACACATCAGATATCATCTGGGACAGACCAGAAGACAGAAACAATAGGGAGAGAAGTAGCTTATGCTGAGAACCAAAAAGAATTGGCCCAGAGAAATATGAAATTCAGGGGGAAAGGACCAGCTCTTACTCCACATCAGCAAGTAGTTGCCAGGTGAGAATATGGTCTCATTGTTCATAAATCTCTTTTTTTTTTTTTTCTAAAGACAAGAGGAAAATGTATGCATGTGCGTTTGTGTGTGTGTGTGTGTGTGTGTGTGTGTGTGTGTGAAATCTCCCATTTCAGTATTGGCAACTGATGCAAAAACCTTGAGACATTGTAGAGGCAGGCATTCTGTACTCCAGTCCACACACATCTGCAGGTATGCAACAGCCCACAAGCCACCAACTGGGCCCTCAATTATAGATAAAAGACATCATTCTTATGCATGTGACTGTTTTCTCTATCAGTTGTTCTGACAGGGTTTTGTTTGCTTTGTTGATTTTTTAAAGTAACTTTCTAGGTTTCAAATTATCCTCCAGCAGCAAGATCCTCATTTCTTTTTTCCACTCTGAATTGACAAAGTGTTGAACTGGATCAACTCAGTTTTTACATATATTTATAGCATAAGCAAGGCAAGATTTTGTTGTTGTCATTGGATTCAAGTAGTCCTGGTTATCGTTATTTCTTAAACTTTGTATTCTGTTTAAGAATTACCTAAAACAACTACAATATTGTAAGTAATTAGCCTCCAACTAAAATAAATAAATAAACTAAAAAAAAAAAAAAAGNGTGTGTGTGTGTGTGTGTGTGTGTGTGTGTGAAATCTCCCATTTCAGTATTGGCAACTGATGCAAAAACCTTGAGACATTGTAGAGGCAGGCATTCTGTACTCCAGTCCACACACATCTGCAGGTATGCAACAGCCCACAAGCCACCAACTGGGCCCTCAATTATAGATAAAAGACATCATTCTTATGCATGTGACTGTTTTCTCTATCAGTTGTTCTGACAGGGTTTTGTTTGCTTTGTTGATTTTTTAAAGTAACTTTCTAGGTTTCAAATTATCCTCCAGCAGCAAGATCCTCATTTCTTTTTTCCACTCTGAATTGACAAAGTGTTGAACTGGATCAACTCAGTTTTTACATATATTTATAGCATAAGCAAGGCAAGATTTTGTTGTTGTCATTGGATTCAAGTAGTCCTGGTTATCGTTATTTCTTAAACTTTGTATTCTGTTTAAGAATTACCTAAAACAACTACAATATTGTAAGTAATTAGCCTCCAATTAAAATAAATAAATAAACTTAAAAAAAAAAAAAAAAGAATTACCTAAAACCAAAGCAGTACTTGTATGCCCTAAAGGTTTATTTTCTTAAGTATGTCAAGAAAGAAGAAAGACAAAGAAAGGGATGGAGGGAGAAGAAAAGCAGAAAAGGAAGAAAAGAAAAAGAAAACAGGAGATGATGTCAAACTGCTAGGGAAAGGTTCCAGTGAATTTTCCTAATTGCCGAAAGAGAAAAATACATGCTTCTGTCTGAGTTCATGGAAAACATTAAATATGGAGTGAAATAAAGTCCTCTCTATTTGTAGAAAGAAGCAAAATCAAAGACATGAAATACTTAGATGTAAAATATCTTATGCNTTGCATGAAATGTTCCCTTGGTATCTCTAATTTTCTTGAAGAGATCTCTAGTCTTTCCCATTCTGTTGTTTTCCTCTATTTCTTTGCATTGATTGCTGAAGAAAGCTTTCTTATCTCTTCTTGCTATTCTTTGGAACTCATTCAGATGCTTATATCTTTCCTTTTCTCCTTTGCTTTTCACTTCTCTTCTTTTCACAGCTATTTGTAAGGCCATAACCGGCTATTACCATTCATGGACTCTCCTTTTTATGTTTTGGTATATGTCCTTAGTAATGTAATGTTATGTAAAATGTATATATTCTAGGTGTACTTGGTATAACATAAGTCACAATTTGGGGGCAGTGACTTGAATCCTGACTTCAATAATTGACTGTATTAATCTTAAAAATGTTTTAGACATTTCAGTGCTCCTTATCCTTTTACATGTGGAAACAGAAAAAACGTGGCAGGCATCAACACTAAAAACATCCCTTACACCAAAAATATTAAACTCACAAAGGCTATATAAGGATATTCCCACATAGAAACAATGCTTCAAGGCCACGGCAGATAACTATTTCCCGTAAATTCACAGATTCTGAGGACTATCAGTAAAATGAAGAAGCAGAAAACCACTTCCAATTAAAAGACCAAGAGAAATCCCCTGAAAGAACAAACAATAAAAGCCCTTTCCAGGTTACTAGATCCCAAGATCAAACAGAAGGTAATAAAAGTGCTGAAGGAATTAAGAAAGGCTATATATAGAAATGCAGATCATTGTAACAAGGAACTAGAAATTACGGAGATTCAATTAAAATTAAATTCTTTTGCCAAGATGAAAGCTGAGCTGAAGGCAATAAATATCAAGTAAATAATACAGAAGAATGAATAAGTGATCTAGAAGATAGAAGAATGGAACTCACCCAGTAAGAACAGTAGACAGAAAGACAAACCAAAGTGAAAGCAATATATGAAATGAAGAAGGCAATGGCTCCCCACTCCAGTACTCTTGCCTGGAGAAACCCATGAGGGGAGGAGCCCGGTAGGCTGCAGTCCATGGGGTCGGGAAGAGTCAGACACGACTGAGCAACTTCACTTTCACTTTTCACTTTCATGCTTGGAGAAACAAATGGCAACCCACTCCAGTGTTCTTGCCTGGAGAATCCCAGGGACTGGGAGCCTGGTGGGCTGCCATCTATGGGATCGCATAGAGTCAGACACGACTGAAGAGACTTAGCAGCAAGGAAACTGTTGCTCAGATGGTAAAGCGTCTGCCTACAATGCAGGAGACCCGGTTTCAATCCCTGGCTGGGGAAGATCCCCTGGAGAAGGAAATGGCACCCCACTCCAGTACTCTTGCCTGGAAAAATCCCATGGATGGAGAAGCCTGGTAGGCTAGAGTCCATGGGGTCGCAAAGAGTCGGACATGACTGAGCGACTTCACTTCACTTATGGAGTATAAACTGAGCCTATCTACACATAATTGGGATCCCAGAAGGAAAGTAAAGAGGAAGAAAGAGAGATCAAAATATAACTGAAGAAATTAAAATCCCACATCTAAAGAAGAAAACAGGTAACCAGGTTTGGGAATCAGAGGTCCGAAACAAGATGAATACAAAAGACCTACACCAACCCATATTATAATTTACATGGGAAAAATTAGAAATAGAGGATCCTAAAGGCAGAAAGAAAAACACAAAAACAGTTAATTACAAAGTGAACTCAATAACGCTATTTTCTCTACAGAAAAGTTGCAGGCCAGAGGGAGTGGCAAAATATATTCAAAGTCCTGTAAGAGAAAAACCTGAAACCTAGGATATTCCACCCAGCATTATCACTTAGGATAAAAGGAGAGATAAAGAATTCCCCCCAAAGTAAAAGAATACAGCAAAACTAAACCTATCCTAAAATAAATATTGAGAGATCTTATCTACATAGTAGAGAATCAAGAATCTAAAGGAAAGAGGAAATCATAGTTGGAAAACAAATCATTTAAGTTAATATATAGATTTTTGTGTGTGTGTGAAAGTGGTAACTGCAGTGTACAGCAAAAAGATAAACATGAAGTTATAAATATGTGGAGGAGGGGAGGAAGAAAATGAAATGTTTTAGAAATTTCTGTGCTCCTTATCCTTTTACATGTGGAAACAGAAAAAACGTGGCAGGCATCAACACTAAAAACATCCCTCACACCAAAAATATTAAACTCACAAAGGCTATATAAGGATATTCCCACGTAGAAACAATGCTTCAAGGCCACAGCAGATAACTATTTCCCGTAAATTCACAGATTCTGAGGAATGTTGGTGTTTTTTTTTTTTTTAAGAATATGTTTGAGCCTTTATGACAACCAGTCTAAAGCAAGCAGATATATAGGAAGGGGTTAACATACTTGAAAAACAGGGTAACCACAAATCAAAAAAACATACCATAGATTCACACACACAAAAAGAGAGAGAAAACTCAAGCATGGTACAAAAGAAAACCATAAAAGGTAAAATAAAAAGAAATGCAAAAACAACTGAAAGATTTAAAATGGCAATAAGTACTTATCTGTCAATATTTACCATAAATGTCAATGGACTAAGTGTCTCCTGCATTGCAAGCAGTTTCTTTACTTTACTTTCTGAGCCACCAAGGAAGCCTAAGAATATTGGAGTGGGTAGCCTATCCCTTCTCCAGGGGATCTTTCTGGCCCAGGAGTTGAACTGGGATCTCATGCATTGCAGGTGGATCCTTAACCAGCTAAGCCACCAGGGAAGGCCAAACTAAAAAAAAAGATAAATGCAAAATCATCTGGAAGATTGAGGCCATAAAGAAAGATAAGGAAGAATGCTGTATAATGACAAGAATCAATATAGAAGATATTACACTTGTGAACATATACACAACCAATAAAAAAGCACTTAAATATGTAAATGGAGAAGGAAATGGCAACCCATTCCAGTATTCTCACCTGGAAAATCCTATGGACAGAAGTACTTGGTGGGCTGCAGTCCATGAACTTGCAAAATAGTTGGACCCAACTTACAGACTAAACAAAAAACATAAAATATGGACAGAAGGGGAAAGAACAGACAGGAATACAATAGTTTTAGGAGACTTTAATATCCCACTCACATCAATGGACAGATCTAGACAGGAAAGAATAAAGCAATAAATATCCTTAATGACACAATACTTGAACTTAATTGATATTTTCAGGACATTGCATACAGAAAAAAAAAAAATCCCAGAATACACATTCTTTTCAATTGCACATTGAACATTCTCTAGGCTAGACCACATACTAGAGCAAAACACAAGCCTCAATAAATTTAAGAGGATGAATATTGCAAGACTTTTTTCTGAACACAATGGCAAGCATTGAAATATGTATACTATCATGTAAGAAATGAATTGCCAGTCTATGTTCAATGCAGGATGCAGGATGCTTGGGGCTGGTGTATGGGGATGATCTGGAGGGATGATGTGGGGTGGGAGGTGGGAGGGGGGTTCATGTTTGGGAGTTCGTGTAAAAAAATAAATAAATACAAAAAAAAAAAAT